>JAPKLY010002054.1:0-30130 GCA_026898435.1 Prunella vulgaris | reverse complement strand
TGACCATGGTCTTGTTCAAATGTATCACAATTCACACATATATGTTTGATTTATCTTCAATTGATAACATTTAAATATATATATATATATATATATATATATTTAATTGAAGAATTTGAAACCTAGGATTATAATTCCACCCAAATTAGAGGTATGTTGTCTCAAATTAATGGACATATAAAGACAAAATTAATTTATATTATGTGAATCATCATTAAACTTGTTTGCATTTTATGTGTATTTTTATAATTAGCTAAAATGGTTTTAAGTTTGGCCTAATGAGAATAGTTTATAAGAGACTTACTCGTATATAAAAAATCTAAAATAATTGCAGTAATTTTTAAATTATGTATTACATTCGTTTCACAATACAAGTCTTTTTTAGATTTTAAATTTTGTTAGCAAGTATTTGTCATTAATTTTAAACTATTTTCCTTTTATTTTCATTTTCAATTTACCCTCACCTAAAATTTCTAAGCATTTTTTAAACTAAATAATTACTATATTATCCACCTCCTTTGTCTTCCCTATGACATAATTTATTATTTCCCTAAAAAAAACACTGTGTTATTAATTAATTATTACTACATAAATCTCTTGAATATAACGCGAAATGGAGTTATTAGCAAATACTCCAATTGCTTGCACATTTTTCTTCTTTGTTCTTTCTACAATTATTTGCATATTTTATAACTTTAATTATCCTTACAATATTTATATATTTATAAAAAATATCATTACTCTTTATATTTAATCCAATTAATTTTATTATTTTAATAATAAAACTTTACATATCACTCTCAACATATAAAATAAAAATATTTTTAACTATACCTAGAAATATTAAATTCTGATCATTAGCGATTCCTCTATTTTTTTATCAATAATCCTAATTAACTGATGCCTCAATCTCCGATCAAGGAGTATCATTGATAACGTGTAATTCTTTTTAGTTTTCCTTGTAAAAATAAATCACATTTTTGTTTTAAATTAGTAAATATTATGGTTTTGGATAATCTTGCCAGCCAACCCAAATAATTGTATGTAAAAAAAAAGGACTCAATGCAGTGAACCCAGATAACGATAAGTAGTTTATGAGCACGTTTCATATTAAACGTATTATTCCCTTACATTTTTAGGGAGGTGTGTGTGGTGGCTGTCACACACCACACACCCTTGCAATTTTATACTAATTAAGTTTTTACTTTATTAAATATAAATATATATATATATATATATATAATTAAAAGAGTGTGTTTTACGTGCATTTGGGTACATATAATTGGACTTCAATTTCAAAGTCAATTTTAATTAGTTCATTCTCAAAATTGGACCAATTAAAATTAAAATTAAAATGAGACTTATATTCCAAATGTATACTATGCATTTTGGTGTACCCAAAATTTTGTGTAATTAAAATTTTTATTTATAACCATTTGTTCACTTGATGTAGTCTCAAATGATAATATAAAATAAAAGCTTTCCATTATTTTCCGTGAAATTAAATCCGTCCATGCACGAGCCCAGCAAATCTGCGAGTTTGAAGAGTTTACAAAATCAATACACCCACCGTCCCAAGTCTTTCTTCCTCTTTTATTATTTTTATGAGTAGAATATAATAAAAGTGGAAAGAAAAAATTAGAACGGAGGTAGTATTAGAGAATAAATATAAGTTTAGTTTGCAAATAAAATTTTAATTAGAAGATTATTTTAAATAAAACAAATAAATTATCAAGAAAAAGACCATATCCAATTTGTTATCATCCTCGGCTTTAATAAAAACATTTAATAACAGACAAAGTCCATTCTCAACGGTTTTAGTTGTAACCTGTCTGGTTAGTTTGCATATTACATAAGCGCATTTGTAACATATACAATTGTTTTAGTGTATTAACAATATGCATATATATATATATATATATATATATGAGTTAATATCAAAATCGTCCCATAACTTTTTCATTTTTTCGATTTGGTCTCATAATTATGTAAGGTTTCAATTTAGTCTCATAACTATTTAATGTTTCAACAACTCACACTCAGACTATCTGACTCCATTACTGACTTGTCTCTGCTGCCCCTGTGGACTATCAGTTTTGCTGAGTAACTTCAGGATCTTCCTGACTGAGCGTGTTAGAGCATTTTTCTGAGTATTTGGAAAAATCTGATATCAGTGTATTCCCACCCATACATTGATTATACTCGTTTCGGGACCAACACACTTAGTGCACATAAAAATATCACTCAATATCAAAAGATGTTATTGTGTACTCCCTTCATGTTATAGTTATTACTCCCTCCGTCTCATAGAAATTTATACTTTTTTATGGATGTTCCACTCAAATTTACATGTACACTGCTAAAAAAGAAAATATCGATTTATATATGCATGACTCAAATTTTTTTATACATATATATATATATATATATATTTATCCACATATCTTTATATATGTCCCTCTAGTTATTTTAAACTTAATTCATTTTAAATTAATTGTCATTTTAGTTAATTGTCTTTTTTCTCCCCAAATTTACCGGATCAATATTCTAGAAAAGTCTCCTATTCTTTCAGGGAGTGTTTGATGACAGTTATGATCCTGAGCAAGAATGTAAATCAGCACACAAGGGTCTTTTTAACGTGGTTCGGAGATAACCAACTCCTACGTCCACTACCTGATTTAACAGGAAGCTATCCTCAAAACCCTGAGGATAGGTACTTGGTTTTTACGTGCCAAGGGACACGAATAGCCAACTTCCTCTCTTAGGAACTGACCCAGGCCTGGGCGTTTTACAAGTCCCAGTCCTTCTAACCAACCAATCTCACACCCTGAGTTGTTTGGTATTCTTGGTTTCCAACTAAAGATAGCCCTAGCAATACAAATTGATGCTAAAGATTAGAGCTATCAAAACTAAGCAAATACAGAGTGAATCCTACTACAATACTAGGGAAATTTAATTGCAGAGTGTTGTTCAAAGTATGCTTTGAGTGCTTGGATTCTTGAGAGCTTTCGCTTGTAAATTTCCCGTTAGCCTTGAATGGGTGCAAGACTCTCTGTATTTATAGGTAAGATTTGAAAAAGATCAGTTGGAGGAGATCTTCCCAAATCTTTCCTATTTTAGGGTGGTTGCAGGCTAGATGTACTTGTTGACCTTTTTCCCATGCTTAATCAGGAAATTCTGTCCCACCGCCTGCAACACTGAGACGCTTTAAATGCCGCATTAATTGCTACGCAGACTCCGTACATGCGTGTCGAAAGGCGATTGGCTCTCCGTTCAAAAGGCTAGTTGATCGTCTGACACTTGTCCTTCCTCGTTCATTCAATACCCCGAGTTTCTTGTCATTGACTCAGGTTGAATATTTGTCTTTATTGGAGTCTACTGACATTCTCTTTGTCTCTCAGGTGTTAACATAAATGTCAATGGTCCCATAGCATAAGTAACCTTTTTTGCTTTGGACTTACATGAGTCAGATAAACTGACCCAAGGCCTAAGTCAGGTCTTATGAGCATTCAGCTCAACCTGATAGGTTATTCAGCCCAGTATGTGTAACCTTTTTGCTTTGGACTTACATGAGTCAGATAAACTGACTCAAGGCCTAAGTCAGGTCTTATGAGCATTCAGCTCAACCTGATAGGTTACACTTACTCTTCACTGACTAAGTTCTGTCCTGAGCATGCTTAGTGTACTCAGTAGAAGCATCAGCCAATGGTACTCCGGATTGTCTTCAGGATGGATCTTCAAGCTTCGGTGTTCAGCTTCAGTTCAGACATTCTTCAACAAAACTGACTCTGAACTTCTTCAGGGTGAGTTGCACTTCAGACTTCAGTCAATTTGGTCGACTCCAATATTCTTCAGTCTTCAACATGTTCCCCCTGAACTGAATCTCTAACCCGACTATCATGAACTAGACAATCCTGACTAACTGTACTTAGGCAAATCATCAGGGGTTTTGAGATCTAATCAAAACACTCAGATTGTCCCAACAAAGTGCATTTAAATAAAAAAAAATCAAACAACAATTATTAAAAATACTCCCTCTGTCCCACAGGAATTTGCACACTTTCCTTATTCGGACCTCCCACATAAATTTGCACACTACTAAAAAATGAAATATTGATTTACATACACACTTACAAACATATACACATATTTACTTATATGCCACTACTTTATATATAAAACACATTTTTTTTTAAAATGTGTCATCCCGTAGGGTGCAAATTTCTACGGGACGGAGGGAGTAACAAATTGCAAAAACATATACAGTTCATTGTGTTACTCTTTATTTTAAAAGTAAATTAATAATTAAGCACTTAAATGTATACAAGATTTTGAATTTGATTTTAATTTGTTAGTACCAAGTGATAACGATTGGGTATCATTGACTCATTTATGTATGAGGTCATATATATATTGGTATGTATATATGCGTAGTTAGATGAGCTTCCCAACAATTACAAAACAACTAAAATGTGAAAAGTTCATTACTTTTAGTGAACTCCATTACCAGAAACTAGAAAAGGACACACATACTAAAATAAAATATATAAAAAAAGAAAAGGAAAATTTTTAATCTGCAAAAAGTACGATAGTATCCCTACCTTTAATTCCCCCATCTTTAAAATATAATGCATGTGCACTACTAAATATAACGATAATATATAATCTTAACAGCAATTCGCAAAGCTGTACATGCACTAAAAATTTAACCTATGGTATCACTAGTTAAAGGGTTAAAGGCATGAGTTAAAAATAAACCGTCCAATTTGATGGGATAAAATTTTGAAAATAATGGAAATTTAATGCGAATAATGGATAAAGATGTGTTATGTACGTAGCACACCTTTATCCGCCAAAGTAAGCACTACCCATAAGGCTAGCTAGAATTTCATTTTTCAACTATGAAATATTAACTGAATTACCATTAGTTAATATAGTACTCCATCCATCTCATATTATATGAGTTGATACATATTGTAAATAAATATACATATAGAGTGTATGGATACAGAAATAAATAAAAGATATATTTTATTGAATTTAAATTTATGAGTAACTTTTTTAGCACACCGATACTCTGGTTACAAGATTATATATTAAACCCATATTCTATTTCGAAAACATAGGAGTATCTCATATTAGTAGATAATTTTTTTTTCATCTTATAATTTATTGAGTGTTCATTTTTAATCCCAAAAATTTTGAATATTTGATTTTGGTCTCATAACTTTTTGAATTTGTCAAATTTTGATTTCATTTTTACCGAAAAATGTAAATATTAATTATTTTTTTCCATGAATAGTGCATGTAGCGATTGAATTTTGAGATTTTTCAATACTTTTGTTGGCGTGGCTGCCAAATAATTAATTTTTTAATTTTTTATTAATTTTTTCAGTATTATTGAAAACTAATAAAAAATAATAAAATACTAGCAAGAATGCTGGAAAGTTCCAAATCCAACCATCATGTGTGTAGTGCATGGCAAATTTTTTTACTTATTTTCACTTTTAATGAGATCAAAATTGGACAAGCTCAAAAAATTACGAGACACAAAATTAAAAGTCAAAACTTTTAGAACTAAAAGTGAACACTCAATAAATTATGAGATAAAAAACATTTCTTCTCCTTGTATTATCGATTCTTTTAATTTTAATCACACCAAATCTACTGTTTTCTTTTTTCTATAGAACAATTACATATAATACTGCTCACTAAATGTCTTTTTTCCTGGCAAAACTGGCGTTATCAACTTATCATAGTAGCGAGTCAGTGACCGCCTCGATCTGTGTCTATCGTGTGTACCGTTACAATATTACTAGTTGTATCCTGAATTACTTGGATATTTAATTGTTACACATCAATTAAAAAAATTAATGCCCCATTTGAATAAAATAGTGATGTATAAGTAAAGAGTAAGTCTTGTGTGAATCTATTTATGACTTGAGACTAATATGTGTCACTTATTAAAAAGTTATGACTTTTAAAAAGTGATAATATTTTTGTTAAGGATTAGTCTTGTATGCACCAGTTACATGGTGCAACTCAAGTTCATTTTTAAAAAGTTAAACAGTTTATAATTGAAAAGTTAAACAGTTTATTACTGAAAAGTTAAACTATGAAAGATACACTTTTCAGTAATAAACTGTTTAACTTTTCACTTATAAACTGTTTAACTTTTTAAAAATGAACTAGAGTTGCACCGTGTAACTGGTGCACAGGAGACTTACTCTTTTGTTAAAAGTGACTATCATTTTTCCTAAAATTTTACTATAAACCTACATCACCAAATTTTTTAAAAAGCGAAAATTCTAGGGTGCACTAGAGTGCATACCATACACTTTGGATTTTAATTTTAAAAATTTGAAAATATACACTACACGCTGCACTATGTGCTTTTTTTGCAATTGAGTTATTGTGAATTGTTATTTGGGTATTATTAATTGTTCTTGGGGTATTGTGAGTTGTTCTCGGGGTATTTACTTAAACTTGTTGTTGAGGTATTGTAAATTGGTCTTAGGGTATTGTAAGTTGTTCTTCGCGTATTTGTTTAGAGTTGTTATTGGGGTATTATGAGTTATTATTGGAGTATTTACTTAGACTTATTATTGGGGTATTGTAAGTTATTCTTGGAGTATTTAGTTAAACTTTGTTGATAGGTAAACTAAAGCGAACTACTAAGGGAAGATTAACTGAATAAATAGCTTAAGGCTAAGGAGCTCGCCAAGTTGACCCAATGCCACGACATCACCTTTGACCAGTTAGTGCCATGGAGAAAGAGAGAGAGCTCGCCTGGTAGCTCGCCCAGGTGGTTGGTGACACGTCATCAACGTCCGACCAAGTGAACATCATGAAGAAAATAAGCTCGCTAGGGAGCTCACTCGATACCAGGACCAATAGCTCAGACCTACTACCATCAACACATCCCGGAGCAACACAAGGCAAGGGAGCTCGCCAAGGACCTCGCCCAGTCCGAAGTGAAGCCAATAGCTACGTAGGGAATCAATAGTGATGTAGTAGGACAAAACAATGTAATTAGAGTGTAATAGTAGGCACGATGACAAGTGTTTAGGACACTTGTTAGCACATTAGGCTAAATAAGACCACTAAGTGCCACCTCATTACAAGCAAACCTATAAATAGATCCATTGTAAAAAAATTCTCTCTCTAAGTTCATTATATCCAACACAGTTCTTCTCTCTACTTTCTCTCTCTATACAAATTCTCTCAAATCCATTTCTTGATTATTGTTTGGTAGAATCTAAGGTTTAATCAGCCACATAAATTAACCAAATTAGTAAATTCTACCAACAGACTTATTGTTGTGGTATTGCAATTTGTTCTTGGGGTATTATAATTTGTTTTTCAGGTATGACAAAAACACTGGCATCTTCTTCTTCAATTTCATAAACCTTAACAAAAATACTACATTATTTTCCAGAACATGACTACATGCAATAACCAATTAATTATAGATAATATTCGATTTCAAGAAAAAGTTAACTCATTCGATGATCACAATGTCTTGTATCTCCTGTTCATATGATTCCTTCCATCCTGGCACATACTTTTAATTTGGCGACATCGAAGAGATTTTTCCAGCATCTTCTTCAATTGACAGTGGTGGCTTTCTGGATTTTGGCTTATCTGGCTTCCTGGCAATGACTGTTGATTTTCCATCGTGGATTGAGAGTGTAGATTCCGGTGGGAGGTCACCGATGCATTTCTATTTTAGCTACTGTGGGAATCTAATTTGGAGAATAGAACTTGAGATTTGATGAAGAAGAAGAAGAAGAAGACGGGGTTAGTGCAAATTTAGTCAAAATTGATTTTAATTTAGTGCACCCAAGAATCACTCTTTAAAAAGTGATAATATTTTTATTAAAAGTGACTACCACTTTTCTTTAAAATATTGTCACATTTTATTTTAATCCTATCACCACTTCTTTTCTGCTAGTCTCATGTCATGACACGGTCTCACACAAGTTTTTTTTTAATCAAAAGTAGATATATGTATATTTTTATGTATATTTTATGAATGTGTCTACAAATCAATATTTTATTTTTAAGTTATACAAGTAATGTAGGGATGTCCTAAATAATGTGTAGACAATCTCGAAACGAAAGGAATATAAGATGATTGCTTTGTAATTAACAGTTTACAATGCACAAAATGTACATATTATTTAGAAAAATAAATAAATTAAATTACACATCTACGTACATACATGTTCAGACTTGTAGAGATGGTGTTATGGGTGCAAAGAAAGTGAAATAAAGATCAGATGAGCAAGTACTGCTGATTAACTGAACATTATACTATCAGCTGAGGAGGCCAGCTGATAGGTGCTGATGGTCATCTGATAGGATCAGTCGAGATCATCTGGGAAGTCTACTGAGGTCATCAGGAAAGTCAACTAAGTCATCTGGTATATCAGCTGAGGTAGTCAGCTGAGGAGGTCAGCTGAGGTGTCAGGGTGACTGGTCAGGATGGTCAGTCAGGATGATGGTCAGGATGGTTGGTCAGGTCAGATAGTCAGGTCAGAATGATCAGGATGATGGTCTACTGATGATGGTCTACTGATGATATCAGCTGAAGACATATCACATCAGCATACAAGAAAGGAGCTTACTGACTCTAAGTCAGGAATTAACTCAGGATCAGTTACGAAGCGGTTTAAACTTCCAAATTGGGCAACTGGCGATCAGTTTAACAGAATCAAAACTGAAAAACAGTTGGGCTCTAATCATTATTCATTTTCGGTTGCAACTGTAGCAGTTACTTTTGGGTGGTTACAAACTCAAGGATTAATTCGGGTTCTCATTCCTTTATATATATACGCACATATGTATAGAGAACACACAACACAAGAAAATCACATACTTAGAGAGATATTTATACAAATACTTGTAATCAGTATTATCCTTCATTGATTAGTGAGAGAGGTGCCTCATCCGTGGACGTAGATCATTTCTGATCGAACTACGTAAATCTTGGTGTTCTTCAATTTCTTTATTCCAATTAATTTCAAACAATCATTGTTAACTCAACAATTGGCGTCGTCTGTGGGAAAGAAGATTGTTGGTGAAATCAACTGCTATGGCTTCTACGAAGATGGAGTTTGAGAAATTCACAAGAGCGAATGATTTTGGTTTGTGGAAGGTGAAGATGAAAGCTCTCCTCACACACCATGGATTATCAAATGCTCTGAAACCAGCGGATCAGTGGCCTGCATCATCCTCATCAGAACCTGTAAAGAGGCAGGAGATTCTGGACAAGGCTCATAGCACAATCATCTTGTGCTTGGGGGATAAACCTTTGAGGGAGGTTTATAAGGAGAAGATTGTCATTGATGTGTGGAACAAGCTGGAACAGGTGTATCAAACGAAGTCGGTTACCAATAAGTTGTTCATGAAACAGAGGCTCCATTCCTTCAAGATGACTGAGGATAGGGATCTGGTTGAACAACTTGAAGAATTCAATAAAGCAGTGGATGATTTGGAGAATCTTGAAGTCAAGATTGAAGATGAGGATAAAGTCCTGATGTTACTGAATTCTCTACCAAAATCCTTGGAGAATTTCAAGGATGCTCTGTTATTTGGAAGGCAAGAGAAGATGTCACCTGATGATATTCAGAATGCATTGAAAACTAAGGAGCTTCAAATGCAATCTGAAAGGAAGAACATAAATCAAGGTGAAGGGCTGAATATCAAATTCAAGAAAGGGAAGAAACAGTTCCAAGGAAAGAAGAAGAGGAATGGTAAAGGCCCTGAATCTGAAAAATTTGTGGAAAAGAGAAAATGTTTCTCATGTCAGAAGGTGGGACATCTCAAGAAGAATTGTCCTGACAAATCCAGGAAGCAAGAAGATGATCAGAAGACTGATGTCACAATTGCTACTTAGGAAGGATATGATAGTGCTGAGGTCTTGGCTGTTACTGATGTCAAGCTGAGTGAAGATTGGGTGTTGGATTCTGGGTGCTCATTTCATATGTGTCCCAATGAAAATTTATTCAGGGATCTCAAGAAATTTGATGGTGGATCAGTTCTCTTGGGGAATGATCAGATGTGCAAGGTCAGAGGCTCTGGCTCAATAAAGTTGAGGCTGCATGATGGTGCTGAGAGGATACTACAAGATGTCAGGTTTGTACCCTGAGCTGAAGAGAAATCTTATTTCTCTTGGATCACTCAATGTTTTGGGATATGAATTCAATACAAGGAAGGGATTCATATTGATAACCAAGGATAATAACATTGTGATGAAAGACAAGAAGGTGAATGACTTGTACATTTTAATTGGTAACTCAGCTGCTGGATCAGTGAATGCAGTTATGGGCAGTTCTGATGCTATCTTGTGGCACAAGAGGTTAGGGCACATTGGTGAAAGAGGACTGAATGAACTCTCCAAGCATAAAGCATTTGGGGATTCAAGGACAATCAAATTGGATTTCTGTGATCACTGTGTGTTGGGAAAATCCAAGAAACACTCTTATGCAAAGGGGCAACATCATACTGATGCTCCTCTGGATTATGTACACTCTGACATCTGGGGGCCATCAAGAACTGAGACTCATGGAGGTGGAAAGTACTTCATGACTATCATTGATGATTGTAGCAGAAAGGTGTGGGTGATCATCCTGAAGCAGAAGAGTGAAGCTTTTGGAAAATTCAGGGAATGGCTTCTTGAACAAAAGAATAATAGAGGCAGAACCTTAAAACATCTCAGGACTGACAATGGGCTTGAGTATGTGTCAGAAGAGTTTGAAAACTTCTGCAAGGAAAGAGGCATAACAAGGCACAAAACTGTTCCAACAAATCCTCATCAAAATGGACTTGCTGAGAGGATGAACAAAACTATTTTGGAGAAAGTCAGATGCATGCTGTCAGATGCTAAACTACCTAAGGTGTTTTGGGGAGAGGCAGTTAACACTGCATGTTACTTGATAAACAAAACACCCACATCTGCTATTGACTTCAAAACCCCAGATGAACTTTGGTATGGTAGGTTGTCAGATTACAATAATCTGAAGGTATTTGGTTGCTTAGCCTTTGCTCACATAAGGCAGGATAAACTGGAACCAAGGGCTCTGAGGTGCATCTTCCTGGGATATCCAAAAGGTGTCAAGGGTTATAGATTGTGATGTCTTGAAGTTGGACACAAAAAGTGTATTGTCAGCAGAGATGTGACTTTCAATGAGAAAGTCATGGGATATGGTACATCTGGAAATCCCCAGGATGCTGAGGATAATCCCATAATCAGACATACACCAGTTCAGGTGGAGTATACAACCAGGATTCTGAATGAAGATCATGCTCAGGACAACTCTGATATCAGGAGTCCACAAGCAGATCAGTCTGCTGCATCAGCAGATAGTGACTCTGAAGAACAAGCTGAAAATTCAGATGAAGAGGGTCAAGATTTGAGAAACTACAGTCTGGCCAGGGATAGACATAGGAGAAGCATTCATCCACCAATCAGGTTTGGGCAGGCTGACATGATCTCATATGCCTTATCAGTGGCAGAGGAAGTAGAGTATCAAGAACCTGAAACTTATGCTGATGCAGTGACAAGGAATGATAAAGATCAGTGGATTTCAGCTATGAAAGAGGAGTTAAATTCACTTGAAAAGAACAATACATGGGTTCTTGTGAATAAAGAAAAAGGGCAGAAGGTTGTCAGCTCAAGATGGATATTTAAGAAAAAGTTTGAAATTGGGTCAGATGGACTGGAGTTGATCAGATACAAGGCAAGATTGGTTGCCAGGGGATTTACTCAGAGAGAAGGAATAGACTTCAATGAAGTGTTTTCTCCAGTTGTGAAGCACTGCTCACTAAGGATATTATTGTCTAAGGTGAATCAGGATGGACTGTAGTTACAACAGCTGGATGTCAAAACTGCATTTCTACATGGAGAGCTTGACGAAACCATTTATATGCAGCAGCCTGAGGGGTTCGTACTATCAGAAGATGAAGGAAAGGTATGTCTGATGAAGAAGTCATTGTATGGACTTAAGCAAAGCCCAAGGCAGTGGTATAAAAGGTTTGATAGCTTCATGATGTCAATAGGCTTCATCAGATGCAAGTATGACAGCTGTGTGTACCTAGAAAAACAAGGCTCTGAGGTACTTACATATATATTACTTTATGTGGATGATATGTTAATTGCTAGCAAAAGTCTTGGAAGAATTCAGAAACTGAAGGATAAGCTCAGTTCAACCTTTGACATGAAAGACATTGGAAGTGCTAAGAGAATTCTTGGTATGGATATTATCAGGAACAAGTCAGCTGGAAGGATGTTCTTGACTCAGCAGGACTACATACTGAAAATCTTAAGAAGATTCAATATGCATGAGTCAAGATCAGTCTCTACTCCTCTTGGGCAACACTTCAAACTGACAGCTGATCAGTGTCCTAAGAGTGATCAAGAAAAGTCTCAGATGAACAAGATACCTTATTCAAATGGAGTTGGAAGCATAATGTATGCCATGGTTTGTAGCAGACCTGATATTGCTCATGCAGTGAGCTTGGTCAGCAGGTTTATGGCTAATCCAGGAAAGGCACATTGGGAAGCTTTCAAGTGGATAATGAGATATCCGAAAGGTTCAGCACATCTGGGATTACTGTTTGAGAGGACTCAGGATATCAAACAACCTCTACAAGGTTTTGTAGATTCTGACTATGCTGGATGCATAGATACAAGAAAGTCTCTGACTGGATATGTGTTTACACTATATGGCACAGCCATCAGTTGGAGGGTTGCATTACAGTCAGTGGTTACATTGTCAACCACTGAAGCTGAGTACATTGCAGTGACAGAAGCAGTAAAAGAGGCTATGTGGCTGAAGGGCATCATGAGGGAGTTTGGGATCAGACAAGATGAAGTTACTGTGCAATGTGATAACCAAAGTGCCATTCACTTAGTTAAGCATCAGGTCTTTTATGAAAGATCTAAACATATTGATGTGAGGCTTCACTTTGTGAGAGATGTGGTGGAAAAGAAGGTAGTCACAATACAGAAAGTTTCAACTGATGACAATGCTGCTGATATGCTAACTAAGGTCATACCGAGTTCAAAATTCAACTACTGTTTGGAGCTGGTTAAGGTACAGTCATGCCTTAATTCTATTGTGATGAGAAGGTTAGGTGGAGGCATCTCACTTACTTTGAGGTGGAGAATTGTTATGGGTGCAAAGAAAGTGAAACAAAGATCAGATGAGCAAGTACTGCTGATTAACTGAACATTATACTATCAGCTGAGGAGGTCAGCTGATAGGTCTGCTGATGGTCATCTGATAGGATCAGTCGAGATCATCTGGGAAGTCTACTGAGGTCATCAGGAAAATCAACTAAGTCATTTGATATATCAGCTGTGGTAGTCAGCTGAGGAGGTCAGCTGAGGTGTCAGGATGACTGGTCAGGATGGTCAGTCAGGATGATGGTCAGGATGGTTGGTCAGGTCAGATAGTCAGGTCAGAATGATCAGGATGATGGTCTACTGATGATATCAGCTGGGTACTCAGACTCAGCTGAGGACATATCACATCAGCGTACAAGAAAGGAGCTTACTGACTCTAAGTCAGGAATTAACTCAGTATCAGTTACGAAGCGGTTTAAACTTCCAAATTGGGCAACTGGCGATCAGTTTAACAGAATCAAAACTGAAAAACAGTTGGGCTCTAATCATTATTCATTTTGGGTTGCAACTGTAGCAGTTACTTTTGGGTGGTTACAAACTCAAGGATTAATACGGGTTCTCATTCCTATATATATATACGCACATATGTATAGAGATAACACAACACAAGAAAATCACATACTTAGAGAGATATCAATACAAATACTTGTAATCTGTATTATCCTTCATTGATTAGTGAGAGAGGTGCCTCATCCGTGGACATAGATCATTTCTGATCGAACCACGTAAATCTTGGTGTTCTTCAATTTCTTTATTCCAATTGATTTCAAATAATCATTGTTAACCCAACAGATGGTTAAAATTATTTTATGATAATAGAACTTATAATCAACCAAATCCATTTTCTAAAAATTCTTTAATTGTATTAAAAATTGAAGCTTAAGCTCACCTTATATATCACGGATTCAATTTAATTTTATGCCCCTTTCAAATTTGAATTTTTATAATCAGACGAAATTAATTGTTTCATATATATCCCAATTGAATTGAATGTGAACACTACATTAATCATCTTGCGGCTCAATACCATTCCATCAAAATTAATATAATTAAGTAGCGCCGATTAAACGACACTCGTCAAATAGATTAGTAATTGTTAATAAATTAAAATAGCTAGAAATTAACATTGTATAGTCAAAAATCGTCACTAACTTCATTGTGGTACATGTTCATACTAGGTAGAAATTAAACAGACAGATTATTAATTATATATATTTATATATAATCACCGTCTAATTAAATTAAAGTTGATTGGCGCATAACTTATTAAGGTAAAACCGACCTAATCCATGTTAAGACAAAAAAGCAGACTTTAATTATATTATTTGACTAATTACTAATTTAATTGGATAATGATCTCTTAGTTAATTAAAGTTGGACGATGTTTGATGAGTTGGGACATGAATCCACAATGGGGAACAAACGTGGCTTTATTTGATTCCATGACATGTGTTTGCAAGTGCATGCACTTTGCCCCATAAAAACATACAATTAAGTTAGGCTAATGATTCTTGTTTTATGTACTAATCATCCACATTATTTCCATGCCCTGAACATGATTAAAGTGACCATTATTTGACATTCAGCCCTTAGTAGAGATAGCTAGTCAACGGACGGGGTACGAACGTCAATCTTCATTCTTAAAAACTTTTATAAATCCGAGTTCATATATGTTACTACCTCCGTCCCAGGAAAGTTTGCGGTACTTTCCTGGGCACATGTTTTAAGAAAAAGTGTAATGAGTAGAATGTGTATGGTGGAGATTGTGGGGTAAATATTTTAAAGGTGGAGATTTAAAGGAATATTTTCATTTTGGGAGTATGCAAACTTTTGTGGGACAAACTAAAAAGGAAAGTATGCAAACTTTCGTGGGACGGAGGTAGTAAATTCAGTTTTTTCAATTATTACTGTTATATATAAATACTAATGCATGATAATGATACGAGAGTTCATGTGAACTCAATTTCAAACACACTCTTCACAAATTTTATGGTGAATAAATTGCCCCGTCCTCATTGTTGGGGTCACCCGCCTTCGTGTTACGACTCACAGTTTGGCTAAGGACGTGGGTTCAGGTCCCCGTTTAGGTGGACACAAAAGCGATGTTGGAAGGAAGCACAAAAATCCCAACGAGGGAGGTAGCACACCACAACAACCGGCTTCTCTACTCTCACACTCACGAATGCTCGATCAACCGTAAGAGGAGGAGCTCTGTGGTTTAAATATTGTGGCTTCCAATCAACTATTAGGGTTAGGAAGATGTGGGCCTAAGTAAACCAGATGGACCAAAACCATTTGGGCTCAGACCCAACAAATTCTCCACTTTTTTTGTCATTTCCTTCAACACCGGAATCCATGGGTTTTCATCATTACCCAACATAAACTGTACAGCCACAACAAGCTGCACAGACAACACACGCGTACACACAACGCACCTACAAAAGCATAACAGTAAGTTTAGTACGAGATATTAATAACGAATACAAGACAAGTTATTAATCTTTAAACAACATGAAGAACACATAACACAAACACAACAATTAAGTCACACAAGACACAAACAAGAGAAGAACAAAGAACATAGGACGCAAGAGACATTCCTAAACCACGGAACCAAAGTTCAATGTTCTCATGCAAGACCTAAATTTTTTCATAGAAAGACACTTAGTACCCATATATAAGAAGGATTGAATTTTATATTGACCTCAATTTTTTATACACATGATGTATATTTTGATATATTTGACCAAATACTTGATACTTTAGAATAATTTCATGATAAGCTTATCATGAACTATTTTCACACAATACATACTCATCCTCAAATTGGATTCAATTTAAAAAAAAAAAAAGGAATGTTAAACATATATATGCATATATATATATATATATATAGTGCTGCATAAAAAGAACAAAATATTTATCAATTAATTTAAATAGTGGTATATCTATATGTACATGAAAAGGCAAACAACACTATAAACGTTTTAATCAACTTACTCTATTTTGGTCTCATTTAAGTTGCTTTTTTGAGATTTAGGCGTGGCAAATAAAAATGTCAAATATGTGTTTCGAATGAAAGACAGCTGAAAGTACATGCATTTGAGATCCGAGGAAAGAACAATGAATCTTATCATCACCATCTGTCTGTAACATCAAAAAGTACTTAGTCCTAATAATTTAGTATGTGTGCTCATGCAGTTAAGTATCCTTTTTCAAACATAATTAAATAGATCGAGTATTAATTCAGTGAACACAAATATCTCATTAATCAAAACATATAATTAATTGGACAGTTAATCGAAAACCTAAACTGTGTTTACCCAAAAAAGGAAAGTGGTCTTGTTTTTTCAAAGAGTTTACTTTAGATCGATGTAGACACAATAATACTGTGTACTATATAACAAAACTGCATAGTGACGAATACTATTTATATACATTGCTTTATTTGAAAAAGGTTAATACAATTTCCCTGTTGCATTTTATATTTTTCTTTAGTGATGAATTCATATATAAGGATCTATTTTTAGATTTAGTCTCGTACCCTTTAATTTAAAGGTCCATGTCTCACTTCATGTTCAATTGGCAAAAAAAAATTCATAATAAAAAAGTATTAAATATTTAAAAATGAGAGTATATATATTTAAAATCTGGGTCAAAGGTATTAAATATTTTAAATTTTATTAACCCCAACTTTTGATACTTCTAATAAAAATTTTGATACTTTTAATCAAATATATGATACTATAAAACTTTTCATAATAAGCTTATTATGAATCATTATTTTGTTTCTAAATGGAAAGTTTTTTTCTTTTTTTGTCTCAATTCATAACCCAACAATTTAGTTTTTCAATTCAAATCATAAGTCATGACTATCAAAATTATTTTACACCTGTAATTTTTATTTTTATCATCCTGTATTACTTTAATTGAAAATTAATTTCTTATCGGCCTTGAATTGTAATAAAAAGAATTTAAATTGAGAAAGAAACAAAAATTAAGTATATTATAGAAACAAGAATAATAAAAATAACATGAAGGTTTGTCCAGCCTCTAGTGTTTGGCTAATACTTTAATATATGGAGATCTTGTATATAGTGTGGAGCAAAGTAATGTTGTTAATACAAGAGAATACGAAATTGCGATCCTTCGTTACACGGATTGAGGACCTATATATATTAGCTTCTAGTAAAGCGGACATGTGTTAAATGTTTAGTATTTCTTATTACCTATGTTAGGTCATGACCAAGATCGTCGTTGTCAAGGAAACTTTACTTGCTAGTTTCTTTCTATAACTATAATGACATCTATTTGAACAGTTATTGTAACTGCAATTTTGGTGGAGATACGGTATCAACACACGTTCTTCATATCTCCCTTGTGTAATTTAACAGGATCAGGCTCCTTGCGCTCGTAATGATTTACTTAATCCTCATGTCCCCTGGAGATAATGTGCTTGACCCCCTAGTCTTCCTCAAGTCTGCCCCGACGTTTCTTGGATGACTTGAGTTTGTTGCTACGCAGCATGAACCCTCTGGCGTTCTGAGCTTCTCAAGAATATAAACATGCCATTCATGGTCTCCTCAGATTTCTCTTATTCTGGCACTTAGTATGCCCTATGCCTGAAAGATTTTACTTTACCTTGGGCCCCTCAGGTCCGAGTCTTCCTGGGCCTTTAGATTTTTTGGCCAAGTCCATAATACTTCGAGATATATAAATATATATATATTTATATTTAACTTAAGATAGTCTAAAATTAGATTTATATAAATTCTTCCTTCGCTATAAAAATTTTTTGCAGAAAACTTATGAACAATATTTTTATTATAATAGGCGTTATATGATAAAATAGATTTTGTGAAATTATAATATATTTAAGAAATGTACAAAGGCTTGTGAATGCAAAGCGGGTTAAATTGGGCTATTTTTCAAAAATCATAATCCATAAAATATTTTATATAAGTATTTGTCTTACATTAAATTTATGTATTATTTAAATTAATATAATGAAATACAATAGTAACGATTGATCTAATGCAGGGATTTTGAGCTTTAGGAATATACTAAATGTGAACAATCTTAAAATGAACAGTCCATATCAGGTCATAAAAAATACTCCCTCCGTCCCAATTCTTTCTTCCTGTTTTTCCATTTCGGGGCGTTCCAACTCTTTCTTCGCATCTTAAAAAGAAAATAATTTACACTCACAAAAGTCAATAAAATATACCTTTTATATTTTATTATTTAACTTCACACTCACATAATTTAATTTTGAAGAAAGACCTGGGACGGAGGGAGTAATAATATAATTAGATGCAATATCTCCGGTTAAAGAGAAATAAAATGGGGTGGGCCATCAGTGAAATAACTCTGCTACTGAAGTTGGCCCATAACGATGTCAATCTGTTGGGCCTAGAAGTGTGGTTTGTTCGAGTTAGGTTGACTCCTTATTGGACTGTCCAAATAAAGTCTCTTTTACATAGCAGGCCAACATAAATTGAATCCTGGTCAAGTTTATTTGCACTAGCATTTTTATAAATACACTAGGAATATACTAATTTTTTTTTTTTAAATTTTCACCTTTCTATTTTTTTGTTGAACATAGAAAAATTGAAATTTATAAAAAAAAATTAAAAAAAAGTAGTAAATACACTATTCAAGTAGTGCGCATTTACCAAAGTGACTAGTGCACATAACCTTGGCCTTGACCCAAACCACAAATTAATATATGGACCAGTTCATTGGCACTTGAATAATATACTATCTAGATGAATACACTACTTCAGGTTTGAATTTATTTCACTTTTTTTATTAATTTTTTCGAACATAATAAAAATAAAAAAATAGAATTTTTTTTTAAAGAAAAAAATCAAAAAAATTTAAGGATAGTATATTTATCAATTTGGTAGTGCAAATAACATGAACTAACATATATAAAGATAAGTAGTATAATATATATATATATTATATGATGAATATAGGAGAAAAAAATGACATTTTTATATTTTTAGTATAAAATCGTAAAGTATTTGCCAAAAATAAAATAGAAATTTTTTAGTGAAACGAAGGAAATGATAAGACAAGACGTAAATAAAGGGGGAGAAAGTGTGTATTAATTTAATTCAGGAATGAAGATATGGTATGATGGAAAATAAAAACATGAGAAGATTTATCATTCTTGAAATTGCCTCAAATCTCCATTTTAATCCGTTAGTGGCCGTGGAATAGTTATGATTTAACAGCTTTTATTGTTGTGGGACTATTTCTTTAGGTTAAATATCAATTTAGTAACGACAATCATCAATATTTTTGTAAAAAAATTAATAAAAAATCAATCTCTATATGTGTTTCAATTTTATGCATACTTTTGTTAAATCCGACCGGCCAGTCATGACATAGTTCGCCAGAGTGTTTCTTTTATTATTGGACGCCACTTGAGATGCCACATATACAAATCGTTCACGTTATAATATATTTAAAAAAAATAAAAATTCTTAGCTAAATTAAAATTATAAATATTTATTTAAGGAAATAATTACCAACTAAAATTTTATACTTAAAAATCGTTACAAAATTAATAATACGTTATTTGAATATATGGAAAATAATTAAAACAAATAACCTAATTAATATAAAAATAAAAGAATACATCATCTATACCCTGATTAATGAAGTTGTTGAAACCTTTGATTGGCGTTTGAGATAGAAGTACAGAACAATGGGAAAGATGCTATTATTTTATTTTGTTTGGTATATTAATCTTACAAAATTTGTAATGTTAATTTTGTGTTAGTATATATTATGAGGTCGAATTTTTTAATTTTTTTTTTATGTGGGACACAGCATGGCTCAATACATAAAGAGCATACATAAAGAGCAAATTTGTAGAAATATTCATTTTTTAAAAGTTTGCAGGTCTACACTGGGTCGGATCGGATTTGAGCATTTTTTTCTTAAATTCGCGCAACTTGTAATTCTAGAATTTTCCGCTCCCAGGTATGTTACAATTTGGGCAAATGCATGTTACTATTAGGTAAAATTTGTGTTACTAATTCTTAAAAAAAAAAAATTGTACTTTTCAAATAACTATTATAAGGAAACTCTGTATTTTTGCAAGAATAAATATGTGTTACTTAATTTATTTTTTATTTTTTTTGTTGATAGTATGTTGTTCATGTATTAATACATCATTTAATACCTTACATATGTTATTTAAAGTACAATATATATTTTTCTAAGGACAAAAAAAATTTGTATATAGAGTAACACACATTTGATATTGCAGTAAGACACATTTACTCTAATTGTAACACACATTTTACTCTAAATGTAACACACAGTTGCAGTAACACATATTTTACTTTAATTGTAATACACATTTGCAGTAACACATATTTACTCTAATTTTAGCACATATATGCTCCTCAATTTGTGTTATTATATGAGCAAACATGTGTTACTATAGGATAAAATGTATTTTTGTTAAGAAAAAATGTGTTACACATACAATGTAACACACATTGTATGAAAAATATTTATTTCTACAAAAAATAAATGAATATGTGTAAAAAACAGTGTTTAGTCTAATTGTAACACATATTTTGTCTTAAAGTAACATGTGTTTGCCCAAATTGTAACATACCTGCGAGCGAAAAAACTGAAAATAGAAGTTGCGTGAATTTTAGAAAAAAAATGTCCAAATCCGACCCGACCCGGTTTAGAACCACGAATTTTTAAAAAATGAACATTTGTATCGTAGAAATTTGTATATAAATTTTTGTCAAGTTTTAGTGAGACGCGTGCCGAAAATTTTTAAATGTATATCACGTTGAAACAGTACTATATAAGGTTGAATTTTTTTACATAAATATTGAAAGTTTTAATTAAATTGATATTACGCTCAAAGATAGTGTATTATAAAGAATTAACTCATTTTTTAAAACTTTTTATCTAATTATTTTCCCTTTCAAGCCTTTTGACTTAAAAAAAATCTTATTTAATAATTTATATAGTAAAATAAAATACAAATTGTGAAATAAAATATTTCACATGTGAAATAATTCATATTCAAAATTTGCGGATTATGGTCGGATCGGGTTGGATTTGAACAATTTTCCCCCAAAATTTCGCGCTACACAAATTTCTGGATTTTTATTTACAATTTGTGTTATTATATGGACAAATACATATTAATATTATAAGGCAAAATGCGTGTAATTATCAAACTAAATGTTATTTTTTTACATATATTTACTTATCTTATGTAGAAATAAATATTTTTTATACAATGTAAGAGCAAAATGTGTATTAGTATAAAAACAAATATTGGTTTTTCACATATATTTATTTATTTATTTTAAAAAATAATTATTTTTTATATATTAACATGTACTAGTATATTAACATGTAAGAGCAAAATGTGTATTAGTATAAAAATAAATTGTATAAAGAGTATTATTACATGAAATAATATACCTAGATTTAAAGGGATGATGATTAAATTAAGAGATATATATTTAATCTTATTAAAACACATTTTGTTATTATAGTAACAAGTATTTACTCGTATATTAACAGCAACTAGGAGCAAATGTATGTTATTATCATATTAAATATTACTCTTTTATATATATTTATTTATTTTTATGGGAATAAATATTTTTCTATATAATATAAGAGCATACTGTGTTTTGCTTTATGAACAACATATTGATTTTTCACAAATACTTATTTATTTTTATAGAAATATTTTTCCATGTAATAACCCATGTTATTTAAATCGTGAAAAGTATACTACATGAAACAATATATTAAAATTTAAAAGGATGATGAATAAATTAAAAAATACATATTTGTTCTAATAAAAATATATTATGTCCTTACGGTAACACATGTTTGTCCAAATAGCAACACAAATTGAGAGCAAATGTATGTTACTGTTAGACAAATGTGTGTTATTGCAAGAGTAAATGTGTATTATTGTACGTACAAAGTACTAACATTGATTTGCCCTTAGAAAAATATATATTTTCGTTATAGTAACACATGTAAAACATTTGAAGATGTGTTACTAACAACATAGTATCAACATAAAATAAATAATAAAATAAAAAATACATTACTTTCTTGTAAAAATACATATTGTTCTTATAATTACTTTAAAAGTACAAAAGATTAATTTTTTTAACGATTAGTAACACACATGTTGTCTTTCGTTAACATACATTTGTCCATATATTAACATAGTTGGGAGCGAATTTTCTAAACTAAGTCCTGCACAAAATTTTATTTGTCCCGTTTAGGATCCACAAATTTTAACATGGAACGACCCATAACCCGTGAATTTTAGAATTTTCTTGTTTTAGATATAATTTTTACATTTGAAACATTTAATTAGAGAGTTCCTCAAAATATAATTAGAGTAAATCACAATAGATACAAATAAAGAATTCTTATTTTATTTATTTAATCCAAACCTAAAAAAAAAAATTAATTAAGTATTGTAGCTTAATTTCCAAACCCACAACATAAAACAACGAACTCCAACAAAAAGATCACACAGTTTGCCACGTGGATGCAATCAGTTTCTGGACATGGCAATAGCAGACAGAAACACCAAGAGCAGAAGTACAAGAACTGCAATGAAAGATCCAACTAAGGAACCAGAGGTTCGCTCGCAGAAAGCGTTGTGTTGTTGACAAATGGGGACCCACATGGCCTCAGCATTACCCTTGTGAGCTATGTACACAATTGCAGCCGCAGCAGATGCAGCAGAAATTAGAAGCGCTAAAATTATCTACAACAAAATTCCATATATCAATTAATAGTATAATGCATATAATTAATTATTTAGCAAAATAACTGTTAAATATATTTTTAGTCCAATAACCTTTTTATTTTTCACGTAGCAAAATGGTTTAAAAATTTAATTCAACCTACAACTTTTGCTCAAATCACCTCCTAAAATTTTTGAACTTCATTGTTTTAGGGATATTTTTGGCCCCATTACTTTAAATTATTTTTTGCAAATCGTCACAAGACATGTGCAAAAAACGATAATGCTTGACAGAAGTTGAACGTTTATAGAGCAATTTATAAAATTATGGTACTAAAATTGAAATTTAACAATTTGTTTTGATTAGCGAAAAAAGTGAAAGATATAGGTCCATAATTATTTTTAATCACAAAATACAGATAACAAGTCCAAATGTGTTTAGTAGGTGATTTGAATCGATTAATTAATAATTTTATTTTTTTGAAATTATTATATATATATATATATACATACGGTATCGAGTATGATCAAGACCGTCCTGGTGACTTTGACACCGGTCTTGAAAATATGAAAAATGGAGAGCGCAAGTGAGAGAACAAGGTAGGTCGTCGCCATGCCATTCGAAACCAAAAGGAACCTGCGTTTTAAGCAAATGCATGCGTCATCTTTCACATGATTTTTATACATTATTTAGTTTTTGAGTAATACTAATTAAATAAAATGATCATTTGTGAATGAAAAAATATTTTGTAAGGACCATAACTTAGGGGAGGTGATATAAAATGAGAATCATTAACTTTTCGGGCTGACAAATTAAGAACAATAACTTAAAAAAATGATGAATTGAAATCAAATCAGTCCGAATCAATCCAAATCTACCTCTTAGTCGGATGAGCACTCGGCAAACTATACAAAATGAAGCAAATTCACTTAAAAAAAAGAAGAAGAAAAAAACTATTTAGAGGAAGAAAAAGATGTGATTCTGAAAGTTGTTGGTAAAATTTGCAAAATCAATCGAATATAATATTAGGCTTAGTGCCTGTTTGCAAGCACTGATATGAATTAAAAGGTGCTATTAAATGATTTTTATAGTAAAATATAAAATAAGAAGTGTTAAAATTGAGTGATTTTAAAAAATATTGAGAAAATTATGTTTGTAAATTAAAGAATTACTTTTAAAAAGGGTATTGAGTTATTATTTTTTTTGGGAATGTGTAGAAGTACTTAAATGGAAGGTAGAAGTTAAAAATTATTATTTGACCAAAAGTGATAATAAACACTTAAAATAATAATTGAAAATACGTTTTAACTGTTTTTTTTTTTTTTAAATAAGCACTTTTACTTTTTATTTAGAGTTTGTAAATATGCACTTACTTGAAAGTAGGAAAATGCTGATAGTGTGCCTTGAAACGCATAAATTGGGAGAAAGAGGGAAGCGATTGAGCTGTTGTAGCCATGGCGATGGTGCTTCCTAAGGAACTAATAGCCCCAACTATTCTTAAAACAAAATCCACCAATGATAAGCTTTTGCTGGGAGGAGGAGAAATCTCCTGCTCTTGAGACTCACTCACCTCACTCGTCTCACTGCTAGAATCTTGCTCCTTTTTTTGTTTCATTTTTCTTATAAAATCAAAAATATATATGTATGTATAGCCTCAAATGTTTATTTAGTAAACACTAGCTATATATATATATATATATATATGTTGTTATTACAATGTGTGTGTTGTGCAAGAGATCGCATGTATGTGTGTTTATATATATATATGAAGATTTCTAGTTTGTGCGGATTAAATCCCACTAAGCAAATTGGTCAAAGGGATGGTAGATTTTGACTACGTAAGAATTGCTCTCCATAATGTTTCTAAAACTAATAATTGGCAAGTTTTAGGCCAATTTCACTATTTCATAACCTAGTTGAATTTATTTGCAACACTATTTTTTAATCAGTTTATTTTTTAAGGACAGTAAATATCACCGTCTTGGCATATATGTTCTAGTAATTTTTTTGTCCCACGATTATTTATACACTTATTTTATTCATCCATTTTAAAATTATTTGTGCACTCAAAAGAAATACTAATATATACCTGCATATTCACAATTTCACATAAATATACACATATTTATTCGTATATTACTATAATTTTTTTAAAAATATTTTTTCTTTAAAAATATGTCTTTACAGATATACGAATAATTTTGAGAATGATTATGTTTTAAATATGTGAATGAAGTCATATGTTGACTGAGACGATGTTTTGACTTTTGCGTAAGGTCAATTACCTAAGTTAGGCCTTGGTATGTAGTCCACGGGGATTAGGCCCAATCAACAATATGGTTACCTCTGCTTCCATTTTACATCTATTCTTAAAATTATGTGATTTTTACCTATACATGTCGAGGACCAAACCGAAGGGCCTACACCCCTACCCTTTTTTTTTTTATTAGAAAAAAAAATTTATAAAGAGAATATAAGAGATACTCCAATTTTTACAAAATAAAAGCTTATAACAAGAGCATCACTCATCAAAATACAAACACCTATTTATAATCTGGGGGCAGCGAATTCCGGAACATCAGACAATAATTAGAATTTACAGCTTTATCTAGAATTATTTAATCAATGTTGGAATGATAATGATCTGAAAGATAGCACCTTAAGCAGAAAATCGCGACAATAATCTAACTTTAATTTCATCTATCACTTTTTCGACATGAAGACCACAAGCATTAAAAATGAGATCGTTTCTTTACTTCCAAATCATCCACACAACACAAATCCAAATTGAAGCAGCAAAGTTTTTGGATTTACCTCTTTCAAACAGAGCACAAAAGTGTAGAAAATTAGCAGAAGGTGATCTATGAACAAATGAAGAAAGATTAATCCAAGAAAAGATATTGGACCAAATATATGATCCAAAACTACACTCGAAGAAGAAAAGAGTAACATACTCCTTCGATGCACCACAAAAAACACAAGAGATATCTTCGTTTACGGTAATAATTTTTCTCTTTCTCAACAAGTCTTTTATCGACCTTCTTTGCTCTAGCAATTTCCACACAATTGCTGCATACTCTTTGGGGCGAAACTACTCCACAATCTTTTATACATTCTTCTTTGTTGCCTCCATGGAAAGGAATCCAAATATGATTAAAAGAGCTTTGGATAAACTTTCTTAGTGGAAAAGAGGCCACTGGTAGAAGTCTTCCAGCTCCAATAGTCCTCGCTACTTTGGAGTAAATTGCACATGTTAAGAAGAACATTTTATGCAATCAATTTAAATAAATCAATGAATTGACTTACATTGTTAGGAATTATCGTCCGAGAAGTGAAAAATAATATCTTCAATATAGCAGCACACAAAATATCCACAGACGACAGTTGATACTATCTCGCTACCTCAAAACCTGTTAATTAGCAATTATGTTCACGTACTACAAATTTTTTTGATGCTTATTTACTTTCAATAAAGTGGAGTGAAAACCACACTCCAATCCCCACTTTAGAATGTGATTCTTAACTGCACCCCGAAGTCTTATTTGGAATGTGGTTTTCAATCGCTTTCCAAATAATATTTTGGAGAGCGATAAGACACCGCACAAATATTCATACATATATATTGTTTACAAACCGCTCTCCAAATGCGATTTTGGAGTGCATTGGAGAGCGGTTATTAGAAGGCCTGTCCAAATTTAAATGTGTATTTGTGTGTTATAAATGGATGATCGAGACATTTATTAAAATATATTTAAACTTAATTTGGTCGATTTCTATCAATAGATTATGTATTTTGAGAATATTAATATGAAATCAAGTTGAAAATTACTTTATCATTCCGGTGAATATTTGTACACTAGTTTTATTAAGCCGTCCCAAAATTATTTTCACGCACAAAAAATAGAAAATATTTATTTATGTGCACATATATCACTACGTACTTTACTCAAAAATAGATTTTTCTTAAAATGGTGTCAAGTTTAGTGTATAGAAATTTTTTGGGACATAGGGAATACTATTTTAAGTAGGGCTCCTCCGAGGGAGTGTTTGGTTTAATGGATAAAATAATTTATCCCGCCTAAACATAATAATCCATTAAACCAAACACACCCCAACTAAATTACTAATCCCGTCACCGGTTATAGAGTATTATGGAGTATTATCATGAGATCTAATTATAAATAAAATAATTATTTATAAAAATATAATCACTTTATTCATATATAATCTCACAATACCCTTTCTCATTTGACAATAAATAAAAAGCTAAAAAATAGGCCTAACGGAGTAATATTTAAGATGAATTTAAATAATGCACTTTCACAAATGTTTATTTGGTTTGAAAATTCTATTTTTGCATCTTTAAATATATTCAAATTATATATATATATATATATATATATATTTATTTCATAATATTTTATTTGGTTTGGATTTTTGTTTTTAATTTTCAAGTTATTATAACTTTCTTTTTTTCGTAAAAAGAAATTATTTGGTTTGAAAATTCCTATGGAACATAGAAGGTAAGTAGCCCAATTTTTATTAAGTTTTAGTCTTTTATGCATCAAATGCGCCGTGCAACTCAGATGTATTTTTAAAAGGTTACATTATTTATTTAAGTTACACATTTTATTATTGAAAAGTGTAAAAACATACATTTTAGTAATAATACGTATAATATTTTAATAGTATTTTATATAATTTTTTAAAAATACACTTAAACTGTACAATACACTTAATGTACAAGAGACTTAACTTTTACCAATGGCGTTCGATTTTCAAACCGTAATATGAGATCAAATTAATGTGATTGTAAAAAAGGATCAAATTAGTGAGACAGTTTTGTTGGAACCAAAATTTACCCATAATATTCCGTACCTATTCTAAAATCTATATGTTGTAGACTTTGTAGGTTGCATATTTTACAACATTAATTTATCACCCTTTGATAAAAAGAAAAAACCTCGCATATCATTATGCCTTTCTGTCCCAAGTCTCTATGGGCATATTTGGTTAATCATTGGCCCTCGGATGAGATAGACCATCCTCTACAGAAATGGGAATATGTAAGATCAGATTTCTCACAAAAAATGTAGGCATGATATATAATTTATAGGTCAAAAATTAATCTATTATCTACTATAACTTTTTTTTTTTTTTTGGGTAGGTTAAGTCTAAGTCTTTTTAGTAGCCTGAATTTTTTTCAAAAATCTATACAATAATTGTTTTTATAAAATATTTTATTCATTTCGAAATATTTAAAGTCATACCTATAAAATTACCAAATGTCTCTCACTAATTAGTAATACTATTTTACCAAATCACAAATAACATTAACAGAAAAAAATAATGTATATTCATTTTTAAAATTTTAAAGAATTGTTGCCCTTATAATTGAATATATTATTATTTAGTAAATAAAAATAATAAATTACATTTATAAAAATTACTTATATATATAATATTATATAAAATTAAATTAGTTGGCCTATTTGGCATGAAAAGGGTTCCTATAAAACCCAAACCTAGTCTATTTAACTAAAGAGGTTTTAAAAAGAGTCTGAGCTTAGCTTATTTGTTAAATAGGGCGAGTCGAGATAGACTTTTAGTAGACGGTTGTAGGGTAGTCTCTTCTATTCCCACCTCTAATTCTCCTTCCCATCCAATCCAATTTTGGATGGAAAAATCTCATCACCCATTTAAATATTCATCCATACCTATTGTACATCTATATTCCTATTTCCAGGAAATCTCATACAATCACATCATCACATTTTCATCCACCTACATATTATCTGTCCTACTACTTACTCACTTATTCTCTCTTCTACTTTTATTTTATCCCCTTACTTAATTGTAATGTTTAAAAGATAAGCTGAGTCTGAAATCAGAAATCAGATCCTGAAATCTGAAAGCTAATCCTGAAGTATGGCTACTGAGTGGTTACTGAGAAGAGATCATGGACCCAAAAAAATCTGATCCTAAGCCTGAGCGAATGTTTGATATTGAGACTGAGTGATTTGATCCTGAATGCACTTGTTACTGAAGGCTCAATCACCTTAAGGTACGATCCTGAGCTGAAATCACCTACTTCCTGAGTCACTCAAGTTGAAGTTCCTGAGCTGACAGTTATAAATCTATAAATAACTGAAACAGAGGATGACAAAGGCCACTTCAATTACAGTTATAAAGTCGTTTATTTCAAGCAGTTGGAGGAGTAATTCTATTGGACGTCTGGTCAGTTATTCTTGGTGGTTACAACTGTATCAGCTGATTGATTGGTTACTCAAGTTAGGCAATTAGGATTTGCACATCTATATATACATATTCAAACCAAAGAATATGAGGATCATCATTTAGAGAGCGACACACATATTGAGAGATACTATGTACTCTGTAAACATTATTCTTTCATTGATTAGTGAAAGTGAGTAACCCCATCAGTGGACGTAGATCAATTGATCGAACCACGTAAAATCCTTTGTTCTTGAGTTATCTTGATTTATTATCTTTCTGCAATTATGTTAATCTGATTTTGGATTAGAGCTCTTCGTTGTTCTGATTATTGCTTGAATAGTTGAAGTCTTGTTGAGGCCGATTAATTCACAACAAGTGGCACTATCTGTGGGAAGAATCGACTGGTTCAATCATCAATCATGGCATTTACCAAATTGGATTTTGAGAAATTCACTGGTGCAAACGATTTTAGTTTGTGGAAGATCAAGATGAAGACTCTCTTGACTCATCATGGGTTATCAAATGCCCTGAAGCCAGAAGATCAATGGCCCTCCTACTCGTCTGAAACTCAAACCAAGAAACAAGAAATTATGGAGAAAGCTCATAGCACCATCATTCTGTGCTTGGGAGATAAGCCCCTGGGGGAGGTGTGCAAAGAGAAGATTGTCATTGGTGTTTGGAATAAACTGGAGAAGGTGTATCACTCTAAGTCTGTCACCAATAAGTTGTTCATGAAGCAGAAACTGATTTCCTTCAGAATGATTGAAGAGAAGGAGTTGATTGAGCAACTTGAGGAGTTTAACAAGGCTGCTGATGATCTTGAGAACCTGGGAGTGAAAATTGATGATGATGATGACAAGGCTCTGATGCTCTTGAATTCTTTGCCTAAATCTTTTGAGAATTTCAAGGATGCCTTACTATTTGG
>JAPKLY010002053.1:0-18414 GCA_026898435.1 Prunella vulgaris | reverse complement strand
ACTAAATCATTAATCAAATTGATAATCACACACCAAATCACTAAATTTATCATAACATGGAGTTTTGGTAAACATGAGGATGTGTGAGTACTACTAGTGGATATGACTACTATAAGTATAACAAGTACAATTTCATCTAACAAGTAACACAACGAGTAATCTTTTCGTACAACAAGTGCATATCTTTGAACTAATTTTGTTTTTTATATCTAATCTAGTGATTTAAAACTAAAATAGATAATATCTTGCAAAAATTTTATTTTTAGTAGTAATTTAAAACTAAAAATTAAGGAAATAACCTAATAGTATTACTCTTTTGTGAGGATTGTACTAGGAAATAACCTAATAGTATGTAATACTAGACTGAGTAGTTCCTAATACCATCCTCACAAAAGAGTGATACTAGTAGGATCCCAACATCAATACTTGTAAATAGAATCACCCACATTTTTAGTTATCCACTCTCCAAGAATTTAATTTCTTTTTTAGTTATCAACTTTCCAAGAATTTAATTGGGAGTAATAGGGATTCTATTTTATTATATTTTTTCATGTTCAATAAACAAGCTATGTGTAGCTTAGTTGGTGAAAGGCAAGTTAATTTTTGGAAAGGTCATAGGTTCAAGTGTCATTGATGTATTCATTTTTTATACTGCTAACTTGATTCAAATAGTTTTATTAGAATACGTAAGACAAATGTGTGTTTGATCCGTGGTGTAGTTATCCTCTTTAGGTAAAAGGGTTCCATGTTCGAACCTTGATGTATTAAAATTTTTATTTTTCAATTTTTTTAATATAATTTATATTTTATACGGAAAAATTAATTAATGGCAAAAAGATAATAAATAATAAACATTAAAAATAAAAATAAAAAATTTCTAGCTTATTTGGCAAAAAGATAATAAATAATAAACATCAAATTAAAATAGAAATTATCCAGATTATTTGGCAAAAAGATAATAAATAATAAACATAAAAAAAAAAAAATTATGTAGCTATTTGGTCGTTATTTGTCTATTTGTCAAGTTTAATCGAAAGGTTTTGTGATCGATCCTTAATAAATAAATTTTTTTAATAAATTTTATATTCACAATTTTATTCAGTAAAATCTATATTTTATATGGAAAAATTTATTAATCGTCACCATATATAAATATTGGTGACAACATACTATGTCACTATTTACTATGAACAATTAATGACGAAACATAAAACCGTCATGGAAATTGAATATTATATGACCAATATTGATCGTCACTAATTAAAATGAAGATCGTTACCGAATAATATTGTGACGAAATAAGTGCGTCATTAAAAAAAGATTAATAATCTTCACTATATATCAATATTGGTGACGAAAGAATATGTCACTAATTACTATGAACAATTAGCGACGAAACATAAAATTGTCATTAAAACTTTATATTATATGACCAATATTGATCGTCACCAATTAAAATTGAGATCGTCACCGAATAATATTTTGACGAAATAAGCGCATTATTAAAAAAAGATTATTAATCGTCACTATATATAAATATTGGTGACGAAAGAATATGTCACTAAATACTATGAACAATTAGCGACGAAACATAAAACTGTCATTAATATTATATATTATATAACGACTATGATCGTCACTAATTACAATGACAATCGTCACCAAATAATAGTGTGACGAATTAAGTGCGTCACCGATTCTTTTGAATAGTTAATGACAAAACATATAGTTGTCACAAAAATACTATTTTTTAAGACGTTGAATATCGTCACTAAATATTATGAATATCGTCACCAAAGTTTATTGTGACGAATTTCTTGTTTTTGTCATGAAAATTTCGAATTAGCGACGAAAAAAAACACCAGTGGCGACAAAAAGAGAATTCGTCACGAATTCTCACTTTTTGGTGACGAAAATTTAATTTGTCACTTGTAGGTAACATATTGTGACAAATTTTGTGTCGTCACACAAAATTTCGTCATGGGATGTGTGATTTCCTGTAGTGAATGGAGAACTTCTTACCAATTTCCATTCGTTCTATCTTGCGTGAAAATGTGCGCATAACCATAACAAAGTTGTGTTGGTTCTTCAAGGCAATGAGTAGCAAAGTCATTGATCCTAGACATTTGAGTGGCTTTCAGAAACAGATTGTGGGGACACTTTGTGAGCTTGAAATGTATTTTCCTCCTTCATTCTTTGATATAATGGTTCACTTAACCATTCATTTGGTTCATGAGACAAGAATGTGTGGTCCTGCTCGTATGCGATGGATGTATGGTGTGGAAAGATACATGAAAGTACTGAAAGGATATGTGAAGAACATGTATCGGCCAGAGGGATGCATTGCAGAATGCTACTTAGTAGAAAAAGCAGTCAAGTACTGGTCCGAGTTTATTCTGAATGTCGATGCAATTGGACTTCCAATTACTCGACACACCAACAGGACTGAAGGTGAAGGTGTTACCGGTGGTGAACCGGTAAGTGTTAGTATTGAGGAACTAACACGGATGCATATATACGTACTTCACAACACAGTTGATGTGCTTCCTTTTATTGATCTTCACATGCAAGTACTTTCTGAGACATTTCCCTTCAGAGATAGATCGTGGATTGAAGCTGAGCATAACCGGACATTTGTTAACTGGTTCAAGGATTATGTTACAAAGAGTCTGTCACGGGATAAGGAATCTGTGAAAGAAAGAGTTAAGTGGTTGTCCAGAATGCCTGATAGACATGTGTATTCATATAAGTGTTATCTTATTAATGGATATACATTTTATACCAGAGATCATGATGCCACGAGTACAATGCAGAATAGTGGGGTGTCTATTAAAGCAAATGCAGGGGATCAGTCGATTACTACTTATTTTGGATAGATTGTCAATATTTGGGTACTCGACTATGTTGGTCACCGTGAACCCATTTTTGATTGTAGTTGGGTGAGGATTCCTAACGGGGTCCAAGTTGATAATTTTGGGTTCGTACGTGTTGATTTAAAAAATGTGGGATACAAGGATGACTCTTATATAATGGCATGTCAAGCTCAACAAGTTTTCTATGTCCCCGACCCAGTTAACAAGAAATGGTCGATTGTGGTTCTGTCGAACAAGTTTACTGACAGTTACCAGATCAGCGACCACGTCGATGAAGATGTTGACACAATTGATGATCCTTTTCAAAACTTCTCTATTTCTGGGCCCTCTTTCGATGATCCTAACTATCTCCCGTACAAGAGAGTGTTCAGAGAAGGGGATGAATATGGCAACCCAGATCTTGTTAATATTCATGGACATGAATGAGAAAAGTTAACTACAAAACGAAAAAGAAAAACACGTGCTAAAAAGAAATGTAAGATTTTATAATTCATTTACTATATTGAATGTGACTTCTTTTGTTTAATTCAATGTTATAATTCATTTATTATATTGAATGTGATTTTTTCTGATGTACAGGATCATGTCTTTGCCCGTGCCTGATGATGATTATGGAGATGACATGGGTGGAGATTACCATGTATATTTAGGTGATATCGGTGGAGATGAGTGCTCACCCGAGAGGGGTGAAGATGAGACTGTTGCTCCCACGAGTAGCAGTTCTGGAGAAAAGCGTGCGATGGGTATAGTGACGATGAGCGCTTTAAAGAGACAGCATGCGAAGGGAAAGACAGTGGAGGTATTTCATTACAATAAAATAGTTGAATTTATAATATATTTTATTGATCGTTTAACCTAATAATATTATGTCATTGTAGCTTTCATTCAATGAGTACGGACAGCCGATTGGAAAGGAGAGTTCGAAGCTGTCACACTACCTTGGGCAAGCAGTTCAAAGATGTGTTCCGATTGTTCTGCCAGCTAATGATTGGCGTAGCCCAACGCTGAATCATATAAAGGAGTCTATTTGGGAAGAGCTACAGGTAAGTTTTATATTTATACTTATTGAACTTATGAAATATATAAAATTTTATATACTTATTGATTTATGAAATATATATTGTTTATATGTTTACAGGAAACATTTTCTGGTCTAGACCCCAGTAAGAAGCCACAAATACTGCAAAAAGCTGGGAATATAGCGAAGAATTTCCGGGCTCAGTTGAGAAAATTAAGTAAAGACACTGTGACTGGTACCTACTCCTCTACACCTCTAAAGGATTACATTACTAATCCTATGGTAGCCACACATTGGGAAGAATTCATTCGATTATCGATGGCTGATGATTTTAAGGTAAAAATAATCAATAGCAGTTTATTTATTTATAATGCACGATATTAATGTATTTAATGTATTTCTATGACAATTTAGGCAAGAAGTCGGAGAAATACAGAGTATGCCAAAGGGATGGAGGTGCGATATCGGGGATCCTCCAAAGGATATGCACGAATAAGAGAAGAAATGGTGAGTCGATTACTACTTGATCTTATTACTATTTATATTTAATATATCTAACACAAAAACACATTTTGTCACTACTGCAGAAGGAAGAAAAGAGGAAAGCTGGGGAGACTGACCCTTTCATTAACCGATTCGATATTTTTAAGACTAGCCGACAGACTCCAGATGGGAGTATTCCAGATCCTCGTGCACAGCAAATTGTGGAAACTGGGGTAATTATATATTTCTCGCTTATTGTTTTTTTGAATTACAAACTATATTATATTATTTGACACAAATTATATACTTCAGGAGCTTCTATCTCAAAACATGACGCCCGAGGACCTCCGTATGATTGGTCCCGATGATCTACTTGCTCGGGCTTACGGTCGTGAGGAGCATCCCGGACGCATGCGCAGCACAGGCTTTGGGATGACAAAGACAGCATTGACGACGGCACCTCGGAGTGAAGTTTCTCTACTTGCAAAACAGGTTGCTGCACTGGCTAGACAGGTAGATATGTTATCTCAACTACATAATCAAGGGCCGTCGTCGAGTACTGGAGCAAGCCATCAGGACAGTTGTCCGACAATGTATTCTGCTGATGCGCCTTCTCCACCTCAAAACATCTCCCATGTATTTTGTTGTTTGTTTGTTGTAGTTGATGTGGATGAATATGATTTGATTGTTTGTTGTAGTTGATGTGGATGATATGATTTGGTTGTTTGAAGTAGTTGATGTGGATGATATAATTTGGTTGTGTTGTTGTAGTTGATGTGGATGAATATGATTTGATTGTTTGATGTAGTTGATTAATTGGGAGTTTGATAAAATATAAATGAAACTCTGTCGAAATTTTTAAAAAATATTAATCAATGTATATTTTTATAGGAACAGATTGAGACCATGTGCTATTTACATTTGGAGAATCCAACACGGTTGGTGGCCATAGGGACGTTACACAGTAGCTCCAGCGGAGTGATTCATGGTTATCCTCTCACTCCTGGTTTTCAGAGGGTCACTGTTAATTTGGCTGTTCCGAAAGAGGAGAATTCCCCAGTGCCTCGACCAAATGATGAGGCGACCACTGTCGGGACGGCAAGATAGCTTTAGCTGCCCCACTTTTGTATGTCATTATATTGAAGATATAATGACGACTTCTCAAACGACGGTTCCGAACGACGTAAGTAGCTAGTTGGGGCAATTTATTAATATATATATATATATTTCTAATTATATTTTTAATTTTCCAATTTGTGTATCAACGTCCGCTTCATTCGTACGGAAGGAACAGACTCAAGAAATTCAAATTAGATTGGACCGGGTATTTGTATAATAGGTTTTTATATTATCTAGCATGAATTTTGGTTCGACGATATGTAACTTTTATTTAATTTATGATGATACATTTAATTAGTTATAATTAGTTCATGTTTTATTAATTGGTTTATTTTAAGTATTTTATTTTTGTGAATTTTTATTATTGCATAAATTAATTAAATAGAATTTGTAATATAAAATATATAATATGTAGAATAATTATATATAATATATAATATATATAAAATAAAATATATTAATTACAGAAACTAAAAAAAAAGGCCCTGGATAGCGGTTTGAAACCGCTGTCTAAGAATTTAAAAAAAATCGCATATGAGCTTAGAAAGCGGTTATGAACCGCTCTCTAAGCTGAATTTTATAGCGGTTTACTACTGCTTTCTAAGTGGATTCTTACTTGCATAGCTTTCACTTGGAGAGCTCATATAACCGCTTTCTAAGTGGATTTTTGTGAGCTCTCCAAGCCTTTTTTTGTAGTAGTGAAAGGGGTGGATTTTAAGTCGAATGTGATAATTTAAGGGAAAATAGAGATTTTTGGTCTTTAACTTTTGTTGATTTTGATTTTAGTCCTATTATGGTTGGACTTTTGTTTTTCATCCTATAAGTTTTAAAATTGAATTTTTAGTCCTATAACCGGGAGTTGATCTTAAACATCAATTTCTCCCAATGATTGTTAATACCATCTAAGTTGTGGTTCAACATACTTTTTACAAGAAACTGACTATGTGATCTTTTTTTATCTACTACACACCACATTATTTACGGTTTAAAAGTATTACATATTATGCAATAAATAGGAAAAATAAAGTATTTTTTATCCTTTAACTTACAATTATTTTCTTCGATGGAAATAAAATTTCAACAGCAGATGCTTCTTGAATCGCCAAATCTAAGTCAGGAATAAAATATATGAACAAGAATAGGAAATAGTCGAGTCAATGTTGAACTTTTTCCTGCAAAATAAACATGTCTCAGCTAGTGTACATGATTTGTACGTGATATTTCAAGAAGTAAAATGACTTCGTCTTTTATACAAGTTGCATCACTATGTATAAAAGCTCCGGCAAATGAAATTATGATGGAAATTGGGCGAATAATATGTATGCAGTACGCTGAAAAATAGGATTTCAGGTGTAAGATTATTGCATGTAAAATCTTTTTTTCAAAAAATACATGTGTGGTCTTCTATTTATAGGCATTAAATCCAAATCACGATTAGAAAGTTGCAGTCAGAAGTGGCACTTAAATCCATTAAACTGTCAATTATGGTGGCAGAAATTTTGATTGTAAACGACAGTGTCGTAAGTGGTACTTAATTCTATTAACTGCCAATTATGGTGGTGAAAATTACAATTGTAACTAACAGGGATTACTTATCCAACCTCAGTTGAAACGTGCATGAATTGGACAGGAGACACGTTTAGATTCATTCCATGGGCTAAATTACCCATAGCTTTTTTTTTAACGAAAATAGTCCCACCGTTACACTTCCGTTAACTTTCCATCCATATTTATTTCATATTTGGTCCCACAAGATTGTATAACAAATATTTTCACTTTGGCCCCTAAAATTGGAGGAAAAAATATAACAAAAAATGTGTTGAATTAATAAACTAAATTAATTATTGTTGAATGCTTTGGAGTTAGGATCATTCATGTATTTAGTTGGTCAAATTCTAGTATTTAAGAGATGCATGAATGTAAATTAATTGAATGTATTAGAGTTATTAGAGAGAGTCTAAAGGGTGTTTCTCATGTGTATAAATACCCTCTCAAGTCATTTGTATTGGTAGTAAGAAAAGAATCAGATTATCAAAGTAATATAAATACAAGTTTCCTCCACTTCTCTCTATTAAGTCTAACAAAGTGGTATCAAGAGTCACTTGTGTTTGGAGATCGAAGCTCGAAGATGTCGAACAGAACACCATTAGTAGTTCCTTCACTATCAAAAGAAAATTATGATAATTGGTGCATAAGAATGAAAGCTTTGCTTGGAGCCTATGAAGTATGGGAGTCTGTAGAGAAAGGAATCGAGGAAAGTGATGCTGCCGAAAAGAGGAAGGACCAAAAGGCGCTCACACTCATCCACCAAGGTTTGGATGAGAAGATATTCGAGAAGGTTGCTGCGGCAACCACCTCCAAGCAAGCATGGGAAATTCTTCAAGCTTCATTGCAAGGCGTAGACAAAGTAAAGAAGGTACGTCTCCAAACATTGAGAGGAGAATTTGAGTCTCTCCACATGATGGAGTCCGAATCCGTGTCAGATTATATTTCTAGAGTATTGGCTGTTACCAATCAAATGAAGAGGTATAAAGAAGATGTAACAGATGATCGAATTGTGGGAAAGATTTTGAGATCTTTGAATCCAAAATTTAATTACATTGTTGTTGCCATTGAAGAATCAAAGGACCTCGATACAGTGACTGTTGATGAACTTGCGGGTTCATTACAAGCCCATGAAGAGAGATTGAAGATCCCGACTAAAGAGCCGGTGGAGCAAGCTTTGAAAGCAAAGCTATCAATCAAGGAGAAGGAAACAAATTCAATCCCACCAACATGAGGCCATCGTGGTCGTGGAGGTGGTCGAGGCGGACGTGGACATCACTATTATGCTGAAAACAATCACCATTATGATTCAACACAAAATCAAGTAAGAAGTCGTGAACGTGGACGAAGTCGAGGCTCGAGAGGTGGATGACACAGGCCAAATCAACCAAGGAATGACAAATCAAATATTGAATGTTTCAATTGTCATCGATATGGTCATTATGCCTGGGAATGCCAAGATGATGAAGAAGTGAAAAATAATCTCATGGAGATCAATAACAAAGAAGACAGGAATCCCACTTTGCTTCTCGCATGCAAAAATTACTCTGAAGATGATGATAATCGTTGGTATCTTGACTCTGGAGCAAGTAGCCATATTTGTGGGAGAAGAAATTTATTCACAGAACTTGATGAGAATGTTGGTGGTGATATAACGTTTGGAGATTCGTCAAAAGTGCAAGTGAAAGGAAAAGGTACGATTTTGATTAGGTTGAAAGACGGGAGTCATCAATTTATATCAAATGTTTTTTATGTGCCGGAAATGAAAATTAATATTTTGAGTTTGGGGCAGCTTTTGGAGAAAAATTATGACATTCATCTGTAAAATAAAAGTTTGACAATAAGAGATGAAAATGGAAGAATGTTGGCCAAAGTTCCCATGACAAAGAATCGAATTTTTTTGTTGAACATTCAAAGTGATGTTCCTATGTGCTTGAAATCTTGTTTCAAAGAGACAGCTTGGTTGTGGCATTTGAGGCTTGGACATTTGAATTTTGATGGGCTCAAAATGATGGGAAAAGAGAAAATGGTGATGGGATTGCCTTCCATAAAACATCCGAATCAAATTTGTGAAGGATGTCTTTATGGAAAGCAAGCAAGAAGGAGTTTTCCAAAGGAGGCGACTACAAGGGCGCAATATCCATTGGAGCTAATTCATTCGGACGTGTGCGGGCCAATCACTCCATGTTCACTTGGCAAGAGTAGCTATTTTGTGCTATTCATTGATGATTACTCTCGAAAGACATGGGTTTATTTATTAAAGGAGAAATCTGAAGTGTTTTCCACTTTCAAGAAGTTCAAAATGATGGTTGAAAAACAAAGTGGCTATCAAATTGAAGCACTTAGGTCCGATCGAGGTGGCGAATTCACTTCAAATGAGTTCAAAGATTTCTGTGAGAAAAATGGCATTCATCGTCCCATGACGACCCAGTATTCGCCTCAGCAAAATGGAGTTGCTGAACGAAAGAACCAAACAATACTCAACATGGTGAGGAGTATGATGAAAAACAAAAATATGCCAAAGGTGTATTGGACTGAAGCTGTTTCATGTGCTGTCTACTTGATGAATCGGTGCTACACGAAGAGTGTTCATGGAAAGACGCCGCAAGAAGCTTGGAGTTTTTGGAAGCATAGCCTACATGCTGGGAAAATTTATTTTTAAGGCCAACAGGTTAGGGGTGTTAGCAAAAGAAGGACCGTAAGTTTGCAGGCTGGCAATTTAAGGACAGCAACTTTTTAACTTGGCAAATTAAGGACCACAGATTTTTAACTTGATAATTTAAAGACCGTAGCTTTTTTACTTGGCAAATTAAGGACATAATTGACCCATATGAGCTCCAGTTAGGCTGAAATTGCATGAGATTGACACGTGATGGACGATTTCGGGCGTATTTCTACACGTGGGACGTGAAAATTAATTGTTAATCTCGTGCAATTTCAGCGCAACTGGAGCTCATACGGGCTCAATTTTGTCCTTAATTTACCAAGTTAAAAAGCTGCGGTCCATAAATTGCCAAGTAAAAAAGTTGCGGTCCTTAATTTGCCAAGATAAAAAACTGCAGTCCTTAAATTGCCAGTCCGCAAACTTACGGGCCTCCTTTTGCTAACTCCCCTAACCTATTGGCCTTAAAAAAATATTTCCCCCTAAATGCATGTCCCGGATGAGAAACGAAGAAAGCTTGATGATAAGAGTGAGAAATATTTATTCATTGGCTATGATGGCTATTCAAAGGGCTATAAGCTGTACAATCCAAACAACAGCAAGCTTGTGATAAGCCGAGATGTCGAATTTGATGAGGAAGGTGTGTGGGACTGGAGTTCTCAGGATATAAATGATCAATATAGCCCATTTTTCGACAAAGAGGAAGAAGCCCAAGTACAACCAACACCACCACCAAGGACACCAACACCTCAAAATGTGCATGATGATGAAACAAGCTCGAGTGGACTCCCTGGCAACGACGTCAAAAACTTGACTAGCGATTTGTGTTCGCACACAAATGCACTTTCCTACAAGTGTATAGGATCGTGTAGTGATAAGCTGACCAAGTTATAAAATATCGAACCCTAAAGAAGCAATGAGACACTCTAATTCTAAGGTTTGTGTGAGTTTTGGAATTAAATCTAAATAATGAAATTGCAAGTTTTTGGGGTTCCTAAACTAATGAGTATTAAAGCAGAAATTGGAATGAATTAAGAATGCGTAAATAATAACCTAAACTAAAATGTGCATGAAAATAAATCACTAATCTCTACTGCATGAATTGAATTAATAAAAAGTAAAACAAACTTTATTCTCAAGCCCTAATTCTAAACCTACTTCCTTTAATGACTAATTTAAAGCAAAAAAGTTGAAAGCACTTAAATATGAAGAATCGAGAACTAACTAACTAAAACATGAGTTTGAAGGAGTTGTGAAAAGAAATAATTTAGACAGAAGGGACATGCAAATAACATCAATTGATCAAATATGAGACGAATAATACTAGAAAGAATAGAAACACGAATACGTATAAACCTAATTAAAAACCTGAATTGAAAACAAACCAAACTAATCAATTAATCTCAAGAAACAAAGTGAATAATCTCCTCAGAATCAAAGCGCAAAGAAATTGTTACTCAAAGCTTTTCCAAATTCAATACTATAAAACTACTCTAATACGTCCCAAAACGATGAATAAAAATAAATCCCTAATTCCTAATCTCTCTCTCTGCCCACAGGCGTGCGTAATTCTTCCTCAAGAATACCTCCTGACCTTTTATAATCTCTGCCCCAAATGGGCTAAGTAAATAAAGGTAGGGCCCAATAATTAAAAGAAACAAAATGAGTTTGGGCTTGGCACTTTGAAAAGAACTTTTGGCCCAAATACTTTCATCCCAATTACCAGGCAGTTTTGTGGATTCAGTCACGGCGAGATTCTGATGACGTACGGCTTGGTGGTTACGGCTGAGAATGGGCGGAGGTTGCAGCTGTTATAGACGAGAGCAGAGGCGGCGAGCGGATTCTGGTTTTGCGGCGTCTGATTCTGGAGTGGCGCGCGAAGAGGACGACGGAGAAAGCTTCGGCGATTAAGGTTGGGCTGTTGTTATGCTTCGATCGGCGCTGGAATTTGAGGCGAGGAATCGGCGCGATTTGTGAACAGGTGGTTTTCGGGATAAAGGCGCGTTGGACGGAGAGGACGACGGTGTCGAGCTTTGATTCGACGGCTGTAAGGGCGCTGTGACCTCGGATACGAACAAGGTACAGAGGCGACTCCGTCTGGTGTATTGCAGCAGTTTCCGGCGCGATTGTGTGGATTTCAGGCTGTTCGGCGTGAATGTTGAATCAGAGTTTGTGACGATGAATGGTGCGGTTTGCTGTGAGGATTTACGGATGCAAGTTGTATCAGATGTGGGGACCATTTGCATTTCCTTTGCTGTTGTATTCACATGTGGGCTTCACTTTGCTTTTTATCTTAATTAATCCTGCAATTTGTCAAAATAAGCATAACACATGAGATTTTCAATTAAATCAAAATAGATAATAATTAAGGCTCTAAATGCATACAAATCTCTAGAAATTCATATAAAAATGAGCACAAATTGATGCAAATATGACCCTAATCTGTGGTGCTCGAAAGTTTAGAGATCTACGAGAAATATATGAAGCCACAGAAGAGGTAACAAATTTGAGGTCATTTACTCAATTTTGTTTGTTTGCAGAGGCTGAACCCGTGGGATATGATGATGCTGCCAAGGATGAAAAATGGAGGAAGGCCATGAATGAAGAAATAAAATCCATCAAGAAAAATGAAACGTGGGAGCTAGCACCACTACCAGAAGGCAAAAGCAAAATTGGTGTGAAATGGGTGTACAAAATTAAAAGAAATGCAAAAGGCGAGATTGGTGGCGAAAGGGTATAAGCAAAAGGCAGGAATAGACTACAATGAAGTATTTGCTCCTGTTGCTCGTCTTGAGACGATTCGATTGATCATTTCCATTGCTGCCCAAAATTGCTGGAAAATCCATCAGATGGATGTAAAATCCGCTTTCTTGAATGGAGATTAGGAGGAGGAAGTCTACATTGATCAGCCTCCAGGATACGTGGTGCAAGGCCAAGAAGACAAGGTGCTAAAATTGAAAAAGGCTCTTTACGGTTTGAAGCAAGCCCCACGCGCATGGAATAGTCGAATTGATCAATATTTTTGACAAATTGGTTTTCAAAAATGTCCGCATGAGAATGCTCTCTACGTAAAAATGAGCAAAAATGGTGATATGTTACTTGTATGCTTGTACGTGGATGATTTGATTTTTACAGGAAATAATCCCAAAATGTTCGATGATTTCAAGAAAGCCATGGCAAAAGAATTTGAGATGACGAATATTGGTTTAATGTCCTACTATCTTGGCATCGAAGTAAAGCAACAAGAAGACGGAATATTCATTTCGCAAGAAGCATATGCAAAAGAAATCCTCAAGAAATTTGAGATGGAGAATTGCAAGCCAGTGAGCACCCCAGTGGAGTGTGGAGTAAAGCTGTCCTTTTATGAAGATGGTGATAAAATTAATTCCACATATTTTAAAAGCCTTGTGGGAAGTTTGAGATACTTGACTTGTACGAGGCCGGATATTCTATTTGGTGTTGGACTCGTGAGTCGCTACATGGAAGCTCCTACTTCATCACATTTGAAGGTTGCAAAAAGGATTCTTCGTTATATTAAAGGTACGATTGATCATGGAATTTTCTATGCTGGTTTTCAGGATTTTAAGCTTGTTGGATATTGCGATAGTGATTGGGCCGGTGATGTTGATAGCCGAAAAAGTACTACCGGGTTTGTTTTCTTTATGGGGAATTCAGCATTCACGTGGAACTCAAAGAAATAGCCCATTGTGACTCTCTCCACTTGTGAAGCGGAGTATGTAGCTGCAACATCGTGTGTTTGTCACGCTATTTGGTTGAGGAGTTTGTTAACAGAACTCAATTTTTCTCAAGAAGGTCCGACGAAGATTTGTGTTGATAACAAGTCGGCAATTGCATTAGCAAAGAATCCGGTGTTTCATGAGAGGAGCAAGCATATTGATACTAAGTATCATTTTATTCGAGATTGTATCTCCAAGAAGGAAGTGGAGCTAGAGTTTGTGAAGTCACAAGATCAAATTGCAGATATCTTCACAAAGTCATTGAAGTATGATGTGTTCAAGAACTTGCGCTATTCACTTAGAGTAAAGAATTTAGTTTAAGAGGGGGTGTTGAATTAATAAACTAAATTAATTATTGTTGAATGCTTTGGAGTTAGGATCATTCATGTATTTAGTTGGTCAAATTCTAGTATTTAAGAGATGCTTGAATGTAAATTAATTGAATGTATCAGAGTTATTAGGGAGAGTCTAAAGGGTGTTTCTCATGTGTATAAATACCCTCTCAAGTCATTTGTGTTGGCAGTAAGAAAAGAATCAGATTATCAAAGTAATATAAATACAAGTTTCCTCCACTTCTCTCTATTAAGTCTAACAAAATGGAGGGAAACATAGCAACTTTTGGAGGGAAACATAGCATATATATACACCACATTCTCACACACATTTATCCATTTTCATAACAAAAAAGTTGTCACCAAAGAAGAGATCAAGAAATCACAAAATAAAAGATGTCTTCATCTTCTTCAAGACACTATATTGTTTGTCATTGTGGAAAGGCTGCTCGTACCTATGTTTCTGCACAACCTAAAAGTAGGGGAAAACTATTTCACAATTGTGCTGATTCTTTGAATCATGGTGGTGGTTGTGGATTTTTTATGTGGGCCGATGATATAGGGGCAGCTGAAGTTACAAGCTAAGATCAAGAAATGAAGAACATGTGTCAAGAAATGGCTGAAGAAATGAAGAACATGGCTGAAGAAATGAAGAACATGGGTCAAGAAATGAAGAACATTGCCAAAGAGTTGGAGACATTTACTGGAAAATTGCAAAACTTAGTTGCAATTGTACTAGCCTTTACTATTTTACTTATCTTCAAATGGCTAAACTAACCTTAGTTTTACTGATCAGTGGCATCTCCCTCAATCTTCTTCAAATCTTTTTGTTTTGCTCTATATGCCTCAGATTTTAGAAACATAACACCCCAATTCAGTGGTTGCCTTATTTTTAAATCCCATGGTGGACTTAGTTGGGTCAGCCCTGAAATCTTTCTCAAATATTTTTGCTAGCCAAGTTGAATTCATATTTTTCACATGATACTTCCTAGCACAACTATGATCAGGGTTGTACTGCCTAATTTGAAAGCCTTCTTGATCCTTTATCTTCAATGCATGTATGTTCCACTCACATCCATCACTTTTGCACTCCGCATATATCCTTCTACTATCATTCTTTACACTATAGGCACTCACAGCTTCTTTGAACAATGCTTTATTAGAAAATATTTGTTCCAAGAAAAAATCAGGATTCTTCAACTGAGAAGGCCTGAATACTAATTGCTTATCTAAAATTATGGTTTCATCTCCCTCTGATGTGGCCACACTATCTTCATCATCCATGTCTTCGTCACTACAATTTGACTCCTCACTTGGTTCTGAGTTATCTCCAATACCTGCATACTCTGCTTCTTCATCAATATTTTCTTCAAAACTGATGTCATCAAGTATATCATCTCAACCATCCTCTAAATCTCTGAAATCTTCATCACTATCTTCAGATTCCATGTCAATATTCGAACCTACAATATGAAAAAATAACCCCTAACATTAGAACTGATAATATAAAGAACAAATTCAAACAAATAAGCCCTAACAAATTCTCAAAACCTACTTCAGAACATAAACAAAGAGATATATGCAATAGTTTTTTCCTATGCATCAACAAGGCAACCATATCCTGAAACAGAACTATAACTTTAAACATGAAAAAATGATGAGAACGTGGGGTTATTTTGATCGATATTGCAGTAACTGTGAAATTATATCAAGCGATGAGAAGGTGGGGTTATTTCGATCAATATTCTCAAAACCTACTTCAAAACACCCAATTTCCACGCACCATAAACCCATTTTTCGTGCAATGGCTATTAGAACAGAAATGAAGAAGAAATGAAGAACAACATACCATAATCAGGCTTTGAAGTATCTCAAATTCCTTTTCCGCGCAACATAGGAAAATTTTCCCCAATTTTTCTGGTGAAGGAGACGTCGCGATTGAGGTAGGGTGTTTTGGGTTTTGGGTGTAATCTCAATGAAGTCTGTTTTATCTATGTTAAGTTTTTGTATTTTACACTTAATGACTGATCACATGCTTCCCACGTGACATCTCCGTTAACTTTATAACGGTGTTAGGGGATATGGGATGACTTTTGTAATATTCGAATCTTTTGGGACTATTTTTGTTAAAAAAAGCTATGGGACAAAAACTGAAATTCTTGGGACCATTTTGAATCGAGGGTGTGTTCTATGGGACCAAAACTGCAATTCCCTCACAAAAATAGGATAAAAATTGGACAATTGCGATAAGTTAAGGGAACAAAATTATAAAGTTTAACTTTTTTTTGTTCTAATAGTGGGCAGTAAACAAGTTAATTATGGGAACGAAATATATTTTCTTTTGTTATTAATTATATGTTAAGCTAATCTATCTCCTATCACAACGTTAGTTAATTAATACGCGCGTGTAAGTAATACGACATCCTCACTGCATTGCCCACCCACTTAGAAGACAATAATTTTGGCTTTAACATGCATTCCAGAATGTTCTTCCAAAAAAGAAAATAAGATTCCATATTCAACAGGTTTGAAATTTAAGCTTGTTTGAACTTTAATATTTATAGAAAAAATGAAATAAAAGTAAACGTGAATTGTACTACATCTCTTTTATATACTTTTAGATACTCTAATTGCTTAAACAGCAAGCGATGAATTATGCTTTCTTGAGCATATTATAAAGGAAAATCCGCCTGTGATTCCTCAACAAGTAACATCTCTATATAAGTTGATAATTTTGTCACCTTCACTTATAGCTTTATGCAAAAAGGCACGCACACACAAACACATTTCCAAATTAGTTTTCTCTCAATGGAGGAGTGCATCGACAAGTTTAGTCACGAGCACACTTTGATTTTGTTTCAAGTGGATGCCGATGAGGATCCTAAGCCTTATCGGTGTCGTATTTGTGGCTTGCCAATTCTATCATCTCCTTCTTACACTTGCAGCGTTAATGCTAATTGCAACTTTTTTGTGCACAAACCATGCACACAATTGCCCGAAAATTTTGATCATATACTTCACTCAGAAACCCTTCATCTTGAAGAATCAACCGACGAGTTGTGCCGGAATTTCAGCTATAGGTGTTGGAATCATTCCCATTGCAAATTTGATGTCCATCCTTTGGTTGCAAAACCAGTGGAGATTATGAGCCAACACAAAAGCCACGGGTCCCACCCTTTGGTTGCCTTTTGTAGAGAAATAGTGTCTCTATGTGATGGGTGTGGAGAAGAAGAAAGAGGTTTCTTCTTCCACTGCCAAGTTTGTAATTTCTGGATTCATCAAGATTGTACCATTTTGCCCATGGTTGTGAAATTACACTCTCACCCTCACCCTTCTATTCTAGCATATTCGCTCCCTTATGTGCCCTCACATTCTTCGCCTGAGAATCCTGAGAAAAACTGCTCAATTTGCGGGAAGGAGTGGCGTCTTCCCAAAGGCGGTGTCTATTTCTGTGGTGAATGTTACTCATTGGCTCACGTGTCATGTGCAAAGCCAAGCATCGAGAATGTTATATCAGGTAATTTAAATCAAATCATCGATTTTTTTTTTCTATTTTCAATCAAAAAATTCATGTGCTCGTAACAAATTTATCTCATTGTTTATATGCATGTGTATATAAAATAGAAAAAAAAAAATTTATCCTGTAACTTTATCTCCTTTTATTTTTGGTCCTATTAACTTTCAAATTTTGATTTGATCTTATAACTTTACCACTTTTTAATTGATTTTTTCTAATCTCATAATAAATTTTGGTACCATAACTGGTCTTTGTCTCCATTTTTTATCCCAAAAAATTTAATTTTTTATTGGAAAATAGTTTTTTTCTTCATTTATTTTTCACTTATTATGGTTTTGATCCTCTTGACTATTATAATTTGATTTTATTTCTTTATCTTTTTAAAATATATTTTTTGTCCTTTATTTTTCAAAAAATTATTTTCACCCTTTATCTTTATAATTGGTTTTCATCCTTTAACTTTTTAAAAAAATTGATTGTTGTCCTTTCTAAAGGATAAATGAGTAAAATAAATTCTAATAGTTAAAGGACCTAATCATAATAGGTGAAAGATAACGACCAAAAAGTTATTTCTCTTTTTTCTAATTTTTGTCTCATAAGTTATTGAATTGCCCCAAAAAGTCTATTAAAGTATTAATTTTGGACATAATCTATTTTCTCAAAAGGTTATGGGACTATTTAGAAGTGGAGATTTGAATTATGGGACTATTTAATTCTTTGTTTTTATATAATTGTGATTTTTATTGAAATGGTCAAAAGTTGTGATTTATTTTGCAATTAACCTTGTAATCATATATATGTGCAGATACAGAAATATTGCATCTGCCGGATGAGGAGGATACATTTCCAAGCAACGCAATCCGGAGATTCGTGGAGAAAAATCGAAAGGATACGAAAACAGAAAATGAAAAAATGATAACAAAATATCATCAACATCCTTTGGTCCTTGAGGATGCATGCAGAAAAGATGATAATGCCGTATGTGATGTATGCGTACAACCCATAAATATGACCCCATTTTACAGATGCCATGACTGCCATTTCCTTGCCCATCCTATGTGTGCGGATCATCTTCCCCATGGTTTCGAAATTTTCAGTGGGCCGTTTCGTTCTGAGGCAATACTCAAT
>JAPKLY010002052.1:7667-24603 GCA_026898435.1 Prunella vulgaris | reverse complement strand
TAATGAAGCCAAGTAGTGGGCTTCAAAATAACCGCCCATAATGATAATCTCCAAGTTAGTGGATATCTCTGTACTCAAGCAATTGAACCGCCTGAAGTTCTAGAACCTTCTGGGACCTTCACGTCTTCAACTTCCATGCCTAGATAAATAATATAACATGGAAAAATCATTAGGAAAGTTAGTAGAAAGGGCGAATTCTGATGTTGTCTAAAATGATGGCAACACATTGCATAACATTTTTTCAACATCAACAATAACCATTTCAAAAGCTTGTTTAACTTTCCTCAGAAAACTTTATATGTGATTTTTCATTTTACTTGTGAAAGGTAGAGCGGTATTGATACTCGAATATATTGGATCGATCATAGATTGTACTTGTATATTAATATGAAGGGAATTGTCTACTAAATACTACATTTTCATGTTTTTAACTCTTAGGACATAACGCGTGTTAAATTTTTTAAAAATTCAATTCTTAGACATCTGAAGTTCAAGAACTATTCATATAAGTTCAATAAATATATAGCACATTAAAGTTCAAAGTTTACATATAATATCACATCTAAATGTTTTGTTAAGGAACTACTGTAAGTCAATTTCCATGTGCAAAATAAGCATGAATTAACAATGAAGATGAATTCATTGTTAATGAATATAATAAACATAAAACCAACATAGATATATGCCAATAATATTAGTTATGATGCAACTCACATATTATCAGTCTGTGGCCACAAGGACTTATACAATACTGGTTTGAAGAAATCCACTTAACACCAATCCTACACAAAGTGTAATTAATACAACCATTGTTTTTTAGGGCTTGGATAAATATCCTTACAAGTCATGGGAAAATTATTAAATCTCAACCAGAGATTCCAGAATCACGTCTTCTTCAATCTTTCACAAATTCATTCATAATCCTCAATGTTCAATAAGTCCAAGAACCATCTTACCATCCTTGCACGATAATCGACAGACATGTTGTGCGTAAAGTGATACACATTGCTCGTTTGATTGAGCATTGTGTTTTCAATATTACTACACATGATGATACTGCAATCTACTGACATAGACTCATGTTCTACGCACACACTAACTGATGGCTTCTTTGCCCCATACTTCATAAATTGATGAGTAGGAGCCTTCATTGAAAAGACCTCTCTTAGCTTCCCTCAACATATGCAACCTACATTATGTTAATCAGAACTGCTTAGTTGAATTTCCACATAATTGCAAATATTTCTCATGTAGTTGTTATTGATTGGCTATATCATATAAAAAGGAAAAAAAATAGGTTCATAGTTTTTTTTTATCGGTAAATGTTAGTTGTTAGTTACACCAAGTCCCAAAACACTCCAAGAATAAACTCCCAGCCAACCTTATATCTCTCATCTCCAATTCGTTCCCAGAGGGAATCGAACCCGAGTCACTCACTCAAGTGAGGATCCCGGTGGCCAGGTGAGCTAGCCCACCTGGTTTTGATTACCATAGTCAAAGAACGGTTATAATGGATGTCCCTTCCCCTGCGTGGATGAAGTGATTTGAAAAAATTCCACTCATAGTTTTGTAGATCAAATCGCAACATTGTCCAGTGATCATCCGAAGACCTAGAACAACACCCAACACCTTTCGTAAGTAGTGGAAACAGGAGCACATCATCCATGCCAACATCCCTTATTCTTTTATCCAGCAATTCATCAACCGTACCATCAGAATAAATTCCCATATCATTCAAAAATTCCTATAAAACAGTTCAGATCTTATTAAATAACATTACACCAACCTAAATTACACAACAACCTTAACAGACCTATAGATGGGAATGACTTGATTATAAAATACTCACCCAACAACAAGAAGTGAATACAACACAACCCCTCACGGCTTCCTTATCCTTGTACATTTTAAATAGCAAGTCTGTCCAGCCATCGACAATCTTTTTTTCAAAATAATTAAAAAATGGTCATATATATAAATTCATTATATATATAATGACACTAAAACCAAAAACCAGCCATACAATAATGAATAAAGAGTTATGAAAAAACTTTTAGACCACATATATCTACCCCCTGTTGATGAAATAAGTTAATCCGAGTGTTCAAGGAAGTAATCAACTTAATCCCAGATGACGTGTCCCAAGAGAATTAATCCAAAATAAGAAGATCGTAATAGTGAAGCCAAGATGTCGCTGGAACAAGTGAAAAAACCAATGAAGAAGATGAAAGAATCACATGAAAAATATGAAATAGGAAAGCAGCAGTGCAAATTCAAAGGAGGCGAGCAACTGCACCTGCTCGCTCCCAATGAGCTGCTCGCTGCCTATATACAATAGGTGGCAAGCAGGTAGTGCAATTCTGGGAAGAGGCGAGCAGGTGCTCGCCTCCTATGGTGTTTATAACCAGCTGCTCGCCGCCTTCATACTTAATTGCCAGAACGGTGTTTTCATTATTTTTGGTCTATTTCTTGTTGTAATTATCTCTTTTAACACGTAAGGAACATGTGTAAGCACCCTATTCAGCGTGGCAACATCCTAGCCACCACCTGCTTATGTTTTTTTCTATAAGTAGGCCATTTTTCAGAATAAAAGGACAAGTTTTCGCTGCCTTAGCAAAGCTCTACCGAAATCTTTCCAGAAATCGTATTTAGCAAATTCCAGTAAGCTTAACTCAACGAATTGTTAGTGAAATCAAGTTAAAGACCACATGGAAAACAGTTTTGTAAAGATTTCATTAAGCGCGAACATAATGAATGCGAAAGTTCACAGACTACTGGTCGACACCGGAGCCTACACGAACATAGTATTCAAGAACACTCTGGACCAGATAGGGGACTTTGGATCCTACATTGAAGACTGTAATCACAAAATCATAGGATTCGGGGAGGCTGTTACTATTCCTATTGGCACAATACGTTTGTCTGTGGAACTTGTATCGGTCGATGATCCCGATAGGAGGCTGACCAGGCAGGTAGATTTCTTTATTGTAGATCAGTCATCCTCCTACAACGGGTTCCTCAGCCGACCCTTTTTGCACGAGTTTAAAGTTGCCTGTTCGACTTACTACTATTGTCTAAAATTCCCGACACCAAATGGCACTGGTACAATAAAAGGTGATCAAAAGAAAGCCCGTGAATGCTTACTTCAAGTAAAGCCATCAGATTCGCATATGCATGTAATTGAAAGTTCTCCCGTACGACCTAAATTGGGACCCAAGAAGTTAGATACTTCGCAAGATGAAGTAATACCAATGGAGGTCGAACATTTAGAAAATGTACCAAGGGCAGAACATAATCAAGACACAACAATCCTGGTGGAATTAGCACCTGAGGGGCACTTCTACGGTGAACAACCGAACGAATGCCCACTTAGCCAAAATTCCAAACCCTGGCCGAAACAGCGTCTGAGAGGCACTTCAACGGTGAACAACCGGGCGAATGCCTTCTCAGCCAAGATTTCGAACCAAGGTTGGATTGCGAACCGATGGAGGTTAAAGATGAGCTAAATGTCGATGGGCCAATTTTTGATCCAAGATGGAAGGAGAAGTGAAAACGTGCCACACCGATGGAAGAATTGACGGCCGTTAAAGCTTATCCGGATAAAGAAGATCTCGAGCTCTACATCAGATCTAGACTACCAGAGCCATACCGGTCGAGTATGATTGAATTCTTGAGAAAGAATCTGGATGTATTTGCATGGTCTCACACAGACATGACAGGAATCCCGACAAAATACGCCTGTCATCGTCTTAACATCGATCCAGCACACCGGCCGATTCGTCAGAAAAGATGAAAATTCGGTCTAGAGAAATACAAGGCATTGACAATGGAGGTTAAAAAGTTGATGGATAACAAGTTGATACATGAAGCATTGTGCCCTCAATAGGTTGCGAACCCAGTCCTTGTTCGTAAACCCAACGGTATATGGAGGCTTTGTATCGACTTCATTGATTTGAACGCGGCCTCTCCGAAGGACAATTTTCCACTTCCTCATATCAATCATCTGTTGATAATACCGCCGAACATGAATTGATAACATTTATGGACGCCTTCACGGGATATCACCAGATCGCTTTACATCTAGACGATTAGGAAGACACCGCATGTTATACCAACAAGAATCTTTATTGTTGGGATAGAATTTCATTTGACTTGATTAACACCGGGGCCACCTATCAAAGATTGGTAAACAAGATGGTCGACGAGCATATCGGCCACTCAATCGAAGTCTATGTGGACGATATCGTTGGGAAAAGCTTAGACAAGAAAGATCATCTCGAACATCTTACTCAAACATTGAAAATACTCCGCGCCTACAATATGAAACTTAATCTCAAGAACAACATCTTTGAAATTCACTCGGGAAAATTCTTGGGACATCTAGTGAGTCAGCGCGGAATTGAAGTGAACCCGATAAAAGTCAAAGCCATTATCGACATGAAGCCACCTGATTCGGTCCGAAAGACTCAGCGTCTAATCGGGTGTCTGGCGGCACTAAATCGCTTTATCTCACGCTCTGGAGATAAGTTCAGGCCATTTTTCGAGGCCATGAAGAGAAAGAAAGATAATTTTGTGTGGACAGACGACTGCCAGAAAGTGTTTGATCAGATCAAAGAATATCTAAGCAACACACAAATTATATCCAAGCCAGTGCCTAGCGAAAAACTATACCTCTACCTCGCAACATCTGAGGTAGCAATAAGTTCAGTATTTTTGCGCGCGGAAGGCCAGTTCCATTCCCCAACCTACTACGTAAGTCAAGCTCTACACGAAATGGAAATATAGTATTCTCCAACTGAGAAGCTCGCGTATGCCTTGGTCATGAGCACCAGAAAGTTGCGACCGTACTTCTACGATCACCAAGTAGAGCTACTCACTACGTTCCCACTGAGATAAATTCTTCATCGCCCAGATATAGCGGGAAGAATGCTGAAATGGTAACTTGAGATCAGCCAGTTCAGTATCACGTACGCAACACGAACAACAATCAAAGGACAAGCTCTGGCCGACTTTATTATGGAGTTAACTTATCCACCCGATTTAACGAGGGATTGCGAACATCCGTGTCACTTGTATGTGGACGGATCGTCGACAAGTATGGCATCGGGGGCAGGAGTAGTGTTAATAAGCCCTGACCGCCAAGTGTTTACATCAGCCATCCGATTCGCTTTCTTGGCGACGAACAATGAAGCAGAATACGAAGCGTTGATAACTGGACTCAAACTCACGTTGGCTATTGGAGTCAGAAGACTACAAATCTTCGGCGACTCCCAATTGATCGTGTCACAAGTTCAAGGAGAATTCGAGGCTAAAGACGATCTGATGATACTATATAAAAAATAGTAGCTCATCTGATGAACATGTTTCAATAAGTCTATATCGAACAGATACCTCGACTAGAAAACACACAAGCCGACGCTTGTGCCAGATTAGCATCGAGCCAGGGGGCAACAGAGATTCAGAAGTCATCATCACCAAGCTTGATAATCCTTTGACCTTCGATTATAAAATGAATCAAACGTTGAATGGGGGGCAGGAGGTGGTCGAGTTGGACAATGACGACTGGAGAAAAGATGATCAACTTCATCTAGAAAAACTTGATCTACAGATTCGGTATACCTCGATCAATCGTAATAAATAATGGACTACAGTTCGATGAAAAAAAGATCCGAGAGTTTTGTGATACTTGGAAACTCAAAAAGTATTACTCGACGCCCTATCATCTGCAGTCAAACGGTCAGGTTGAAGCAATCAACAAGATCATCAAGCAAACATTGAAGCTCCGTTTGACGGAAAAGAAGGGAAGCTGGTCAGAAGAACTCCCAGAAGTATTGTGGTCATACCGCACGTTATTCAGAATAAGTACTGGAGAAATCCCATTCTCAATGGCGTACAGAACCGAAGCAATGGTACCAGTCGAGCTACAAAATCCCACATGGAGTGTTTGTATGTATGACGAGGAAGAAAATGATAAAGTCATCGTGATTGAAAAAGACTTCCTTGAAGAAAGGCGAGTCGCTGCAGAACTGCGCAATGCAACATACAAATAATACGCTACCCGGTACTACAATTCGCAAGTAAAAAAAAGAAGTTTCTAGGAAGGCAATTTAGTATTATGAAAGATCCTATCCATTCCGCCTGGAACGTTTGGACCTAGATGGGAAGGACCATTTCGTGTCTCGCGAAGTTGGTCAATTGGAAATTGTGATTTGGAAGACCTAGATGGGAAACCTTCCTCGTACATATTGAATGCTGCTCATTTGAAGAAGTTTTATCAATAATGGATGTATGATGTACATTAGGTCACACCAACGGCGAATGAAATGTTAAAGACAATCTTTTTTCGAGAAAAAAGGTTGCAGGGTATCTGAAATTGCTTGAACGTTGCTTTTTTGGTTAAACGCGCTCTACGTCGAGCATGCTCCTTGTACATCGACATAATGGTGTCAGAGACCAAAAATGTCCTAGACAAGAGAGAAGCATCTTGAAACATGCACTTCTTGAGCGGATACGTTACGGTGCTAGACACCTAACACATCCCAAACGAGATTAGATTGATACCTTGCACAAACTCCGACTGCATAAGTGATGTCAGGACGACTTGCAGTCAGGTACAATAGGGATCCTATCAGTGCGCTATATTCAGTCTGATTTACTGAGGTCCCCTCCTTGTCAGGATCCAGCTTCTCATTTGTGTTCATGGGAATACGTGAGACTTTGCTGGTCTGAACTCCAAACTTCTGAATCAAGTCCCTCGCATACTTGGACTGATTCATGAAGATTCCGGAGTCAGTTTGCCTGATCTGAAGACCTAAAAAGAAGTTCATCTTTCCCATCATTGACATCTCAAACTTTCCCGTCATCAGCTTTGAGAATTTCTCACAAAGCTTCAGGTTCGGTGATCCAAATATTATGTCATCCACATAAATCTGAACCAAGAGAATGTCTTTCCCTTCGGATATCCTGAAGAGGGTCCTGTCCGCTGTTCCTTTCACGAACCCGTGGTCTATCAGGAACTGGGAAAGTGTATCATACCAAGCTCTCGGAGCTTGCTACAGGCCATAAAGAGCTTTCTTCAGGTGATAGACCTTATCACCGACTTCGAACCCTAGAGGTTGTTCCACATAAACCTCCTCGTTCAGTACACCATTCAGAAAAGCACTCTTCACGTCCATCTGATACACTTTGAACTTCTTGAATGTTGCATAAACCAAGAACAACCTGATTGCTTCCAACCTTGTAACTGGGGCAAAGGTCTCATCATAGTCGATTCATTTGGCCTGAGAGTAACCCTTAGCCACCAGTCTGGCCTTGTTCCTGACAACAACATTCTTCTCATCCCTCTTGCTCTTGAAGACCCACTTGGTGCCAATAACATGTTGAAGCCTAGATCTCTCAACGAACTCCCAAACCTAATTCTGCTCAAACTGATTGAGCTCATCCTGCATGGCTAAGATCCAGTTGTGGTCAGCAAGAGCTTCTTCTATGTTCTTAGGTTCCTGATCACTCAAGAAGCAACAAAACATAGCACTCTCGCCATGGAACAACCTTGTCCTGACCCCCTCATTGATATCACCAATGATATCTGCCAATGAGTGATCATCTAGCCACCGCCTCTTGCTGACGGCTGCACTGGGAGCTGCTGACGTTCCCTCGCCTGAACCTGAAATGTTAGTCTCGACAATAACAGGCAAAGAGGAAGAACGAGTAAGAACAGGGGACACTGAGTCATTTCCTGAGGGTTGTACAATATCAGGGACATTGTTTCCCTCTACAGAGTTGGACTCATTAACTGTCTCAGGTGCAGAGGCATCATCACCTACAGTACGTACCTCGGGTTGAGTCTGCGCCTCAACATTCTCCTAGGCTGGGGCTTACTGAGGGTTGGCCTGAGGTCCATCCTGATCGTCATCATCATCCCATCCCTTGGGAGCATTCACGAATTTGACCTTGAACTCAGGATTCTTCAGGCTCAGTCTTGTCACCCTCTTGGTAATCCCCTCAGTGTCAGGACTCGGAACTTGTTTTCTATGCACTGATGTAGTCTCATCAAACACAACAAGAGGTGTTTCCTCCACACAAAGGGTCCGATAGTTATATACCCTGAAAGCCTTGCTGACTGAGGAGTATCCTAAGAATACTCCCTCATCAGACTTGCTATCAAAGATTTTAAGCTGGTCTTTCCCATTGTTCATGATGAAACACTTACACCCAAAAATATGGAAATAGGAGATGTGAGGCTTCCTTTTATTCCAAGTTTCATAAGGTGTCTGAGCATGTTGTTTGTTCAGCAAAGATGGGTTCTGAGTGTAGCAAGCAGTATTGATTGCTTTAGCCCAGTACTTCTTGGGCAGTCCTGACTCAGCCAACATGGTCCTGGCAGCTTCCTTCAGGGTCTGGTTCCTTCTCTCAGCTACCCCATTCTGCTGAGGGGTCTTGGCTGCAGAAGTCTCATGAGCAATACCAAGGTCAGTACAAAAATTAGTTATAATAGAGTTAATAAACTCTGTTCCTCGATCTGATCTGATCCTGATGATGCTCTGACCCTGTTCAGTACTCAATTTCTTGAGTAACTTCGGAAGCTTGACCTGAGTCTCCTTCTTGTTCAGAAAATAACCCATGTGTACCTGGAATAATCATCAACAACAACAAGGGTATATTTCCTACCATTCATGCTGACAGGAGTAATCGGACTAAAGAGATCCATGTGCAGGAGCTGAAGCACTCTGTCAGTTGAGAAGGCATATTTCTCCTTGAATGAAGCTTTGGTTTGCTTGCCTTCCTGATATGCTCCGCACACGTGGTCTTTGCTAAAAACTTCATTAGGTAGACCCTCTACAAGAGAAAGTCGAGAGATTTGTTAATAATCTTGAAGTTTAAGTGACTCAAGCATTTATGCCAAAGCCAACTGAGCTCAGATGAGCTCTTAGCGACCAAACATGTTTCAGGAGAGCTGCTCTTAAAGTCAGCAAAATAAACATTGCCTCTCCTGACACCTGTAATCAGAACCTGCAGTGTGGATTTGTCCTTCACAAGGCATATGTTAGATGTAAACTCTATACTATATCCACGGTCACAAAACTGACTGACCGAAAGCAAGTTATGCCTAAGACCCTCAACAAAGGATACATTAAGCACTTTAACAGAACCAACAATAAGGGTACCGAATCCTCTGGTGAAACCCTTAGAGTTATCACCAAAGGTTACCTGCAGGCCTTCCTGAGCTACGTAGTCCTGAAGGAGATCACGAAATCCGGTCATGTGCCTGGAACACCCTGAGTCCAAGTACCAGTCCTTCATCAGATCCTCCTTCCTCTTTTTGTAGCCCGCAGCGACCTGAAAAGAATTAGGCCTCAGGTACCCATCTCGTATTGGGTCCTACATTGTCAGCCATACCCTTCGGGATCCAGATTTGTTTCACAATTCTGACAGCGTCAGAAGTGTAAACCAGTCTCCCAGAAACATCAACATACACAGTCCTCTTCTTCATTTGTGCCTGGGAAGTTGAGGGTGTATGGGTGTCAGCCTGAGTCTCAGGAGCCCTGGATTGATTCTTGGGGGCGGGCCTCCTGTTCCTCCTTGACCTGGGTGCATTGGGTTGATGTCTGTCCTGAGAAGAAGCAGCTCGGGCCTGACCTCTAGGCACTTGAGGTCTGGCCTAAGTGTTATCAGAGTCAGGTCTCCATTGCCTTTCAGAGGCCACCTGGTTTGTCCTTCTCCTTTGAGGATTAGGACGCTCCTGATGGGCTCTGTGCCCTGCCTGAGGCTTCTGGACCTCAGTATTCCTTGGCCTTGCCTGTGGCCTTCCCTGACCAGAATTCCTTCCACCCTGAGCATTTCTAGGCTGAGCCTGAGAATTACTTGGGGCAGAGTTCTTTCCAGCCTGAGGATTCGTAGGCTGAGCTTTGGAGTTCCCTCGGCTCCTAGTGAGGTACCTTGACCTTTCCCTTAGGTTGTGGCTTTAGTCCCTCAGTCTTTTGCCTGATAGGTTCAGCAGGCGTTTTCTCCTTCCCTTTGCCCTTATCCTGATGAGCAACACTAGGGCTCTTGTCATCAGTTTGGGCAGGGACAAACTTTTTCTGAGAGTTGTTCCCTGAAGCACCTCTCTTCTTCTTGCCCTTTGGGTCTTTCGAGGCATCATAGCCTAACCCAGCTTTGGCACCATCGGTAAGCTGAGAGAAACTTGTTAACTCATCAACCACTTGGGAAGATGTGTGTAACTTCTTCAGCTTTTCCTCAAGGCGCACATTTTCTCTTTTCAGGGCCTCAAGCTCAGTGGTGTATTGAAGCACTTGCTTCTGATGAGCATTCTCTTTTGAGATCAGCTCAAGATCCCAAGCAGTTTGCTCAGCACTAAGGCGAGCTTGCCACTCAGTTTTGAATATCTCTCTCAGAGCAATACGCTCAATCATCAGCTGTTCCTGAGCAAGGAACTAATCAGTGTCACGAGTCTCAATCAGCGAGCTGATTACACCATTCAGTCTTTCAACCGCCATTGGAGTCTCATCATGCCTATTTCGGGCATGAAGCAACTCTTCCTGGAGATTTACTAGTCTGAGGGCTTCCTCAGTATCTCTTATTCTGAGAGACTCAGTTAACCGATCATTCTCCCCGCTCAGTTGTGCATTCACATCCACTGTGTGAATATGAGTCTCCTATAGCCTCGAGAAATCAACCATCAATTGCTCTAAGTCGAGCTGAAGGCCGAGATCCCTTGCTGAATTTGAGCTAAGCTCAGGTGCGTGATCAGGAGAAGAGGCAGAAGAACATACCTCATCATCTGCCATCAGGCAGAGATCATCATACTCCTCATCGGAGAAGAGTTCAGAGGATCGGCGTCCTGGGCCATCTGAATCTGAGGAATCCTCAGCAACCAATGCTCTCCGATCTGATGCCCTGAGGTCTCTCTTTGATCTCCAATCTTCTCTCTCGCGAGCACTGAGCTCCGGACAATCATACTGATAATGTTTGGTCTTCTTGCAATGGTAACACTGATCTACATCAGAAACACCCGATTTGTCAGTGTACCTCTTATCTGACGACCCCCTCCTTCTCCCTGATGATCGTTCAGGTTTGGAGTTGGATCTTCTGGGCTCAGTGCCGTCTCTCCTTCTGGAGCTCTTCTCATCTCTTCGCCGCTCAGGCTCGTCTCTCTTGGAATTAGAACCTTCATCTCTTCCCTCCGGGGGCTCAATCTCCTGGGGCTGGAATACCTGCGTTCACGAGTGTCAGTATAAAACTTCTTATACCTGCCGAAATGAGAGTTCAGCATCTCGAATCGTCGTGCCATCATGCTGTACTCCAGGGCTAGCTCATCCTTGTTCATATCCCTTAATGATTTCGAGCCGGATCCAGCCTCGGGCTCAGGAGTAGCTTTAAGAGCCACACTCTTTTCCTTCTCAGGTGTCTTCTCCTCACTCACGTCCTCACTGACAACACCCTTCGTCTTCCTCTTATCGAGGGTGAATTCCAGAGCCTTTAGCTCTGAGAAGAGGTGAGAGTAAGGGACGTTAGTGAGATCCTGAGTGTTTTTCAACAAGATCACTCCTGTGTCCCATCTTTCAGGGAGACAGTTTAGGATTTTAAATGACACCTCCCTCTTGGGAAACTCCTTCCCAAGGGTTTCTAGCTCGTTCATCATCTTAATGAACCGAGCTTCCATCTGATCGATGGTCTCTCCATCAAGCATACGGAACGCCTCAAACTTCCTGATAGCAAGATCACGCTTGTTCTCCTTGATCTTCTCTGAGCCCTCACTCATCTCCTTCAGGGCCTCCCAGATCTCCTTCGCAGTCTTCAGATGCATGAGCCTGACCGAATTCTTGTAAGAAATGGTGTGGAGTATAATGTTCTTGGCAATATTATCCAGTCTGATTTGCTTAATCTGGTCAGATGTAAGCGCGGACCTCTCCACTTCTTCATTATCGGCAGCCGGAACAGGGACATTACCAGCAATAGGCCAGGTGGTCTGAAGATTCCTCATGAATTTGATCGGACCATGCTCAATCACCTTCAGCATCTGATCATGGATGGAGTAGAGATGTGCAAGGACCCTGAATTTCCAATAGTCATAATTGTCAACAGAGAACTCAGGAAGATTGCCCTCAAGCTACTTAGAACCGGATGCCATGATATGCAAGTTTTCAGAAACAAGATCTGTTCAGTTGACCACCAAAAGTTTCTCCTCAGAAACTATTGGTAAACAAAGTCAGTGGTCTTTTAAACCACTGCTCTAATACCACTTGTTTGTCCCGAAACGATTATAAATAAGTGTATTGGGGAATACACTGATGTCAAATTTTCCCAAGAGACTCAGGAAAATGCTCTTTCAGACTTAGTCAGGAAGCTCCTGAAATGTTCAGTTAAACAGATGGTCCTCAGGGGCAGCCGGGACGGATCAACAACGAACCAAATAAGCTAAGTCAGAGTTGTGCTCTCAGAAGCTCAGTAGATATAACAATCCTACTGACCGCTCAGAAGCTAGTCAGTTGGGCTACTATCTCAGTTTATTGCGGAATGTGAGCCCTTAAGTTTTTACTTGTTTTAGTTCTGAAAACTTATCAGTTTGCTTAGGGAAAACATGGTTAAGGCAGGTGCACAGTTTTACTGATCAGGATGAAGTATCAGTCCTGATATTTTCAAAACAATGCAAGTATGCTTCAGTTTAATATGTATGAAAAATTATGATCCAGAGTAAATAGTAAATCAGCACACAAGCTTCTTTTTAACGTGGTTCGGAGATAACCAACTCCTACGTCCACGACTTGATTGAACAGGAAGCTATCCTCAAAACCCTGAGGATAGGTACTTGGATTTTACGTGCCAATGGACAAGAATAGCCAACTTCCTCTCTAAGGAACTGACCCCTGGGTGTTTTACAAGTCCCAGTCCTTCCTACCAACCAACTCACAACCTGAGGGGTTCGGTATTCACGTTTTCCAACTATTGTGTATTGATCCCTCAAACAAAATAGTTCTAAGGATGGGATCCATACTCGAAGCAAAATACAGAGAAGATTCCTACTACAACACTAGGGAAATTTAAGGTTTCAGAGTGTTGTTCAAAGTATGCTTTGAGTGCTTAGAATCTTGAGAGCTTTCTCTTGGAAATTTCCCGTTAGCCTTGAATGGGAGCAAGACCTTCTGTATTTATAGGGAGGTTTGAAATAAATCCGTTGGAGGAGATCCGTTTCAAACCTTCCTATTTTAGGTAGGTGCAGGTACTTGTTGTCCTTGTCTGACAGAGACCATACCTAGTATGGTAAAGTTTCTTATCCACCGCCTGCACCTCTGAGAAGCATTAAAAGTGCTCAGTCTCCGTACATACATGTCGCCTTCTTACTGGTAGCTTGTTCAACGGCTAGTTTGTCAGCATTGACTTTATTGATCCTCGTACATTTATAACTTTGAGTCCCTCGTTCTTTACTCAGCATAAATGTTCGTCTTATGTTGGAGACTCTGACATTCTTTCTACTTTATCAAACTTCCATTCGCACGTGTAACCTTTGGGTCTCAGGACTTACAAGTATCAGGTTAACTGATACTAGGCCCAAGTCAGGACTTATGAACATCAGCAAGACGTTCAGCCTGATCAAGGTTACTTGTGCCCTCACTGATAGAGACTTCCCTGAGAACATCAGGAAGGTGTTTTCATCATTTTTGGCCAATTTCTTATTGTAATTATCTCTTTTAACACATAAGGGACACGTGTAAGCACCCTGCTAAGCGTGGCAACGACCCCACCACCATCTGCTTATGTTTTTGCCTATAAATAGGCCATTTTTCAGAATAAAAGGACAAGTTTTCGCTGCCTTAGCAAAGCTCTGTCGAAATCTTTCTAAAAATCGTATATAACAAATTCCAGTAAGCTTAACTCAACGAATTGTTAGTGAAATCTAGTTAAAAGCCACATGGAAAACAGTTTTGCAATGGCGTATGGAATCAAAGTAATTCTACCAGTCGAGCTGTAAAATCTCACATGGCGTGTCTGTATGTACGACGAGGTAGAAAATGATAAAGACATCGCGATTTAAAAAGACTTCCTTGAAGAAAGGCGATTCGCCGCAAAACTGCATAATGCAACATACAAATAATACGCTATCTGGTACTACAATTCGCAAGTCAAAAAGAGAAGTTTCTAGGAAGGCGATTTAGTATTACGAAAGATCCTATCCACTCTTCCTGAAACATTCGAACCTAGATGGGAAGGATCATTTCGTGTCTCGTGAAGTTGGTCAAATGGAACTTGTGATTTGAAGACCTGGAAGGGACACCTTCCTTGTACACATGGAATAATGCTCATTTGAAGAAGTTCTATCAGTAATGGATGTATGATGTACATTTGGTCACGCCAACGGCGGATGAAATGTGAAAGACAATCTATTTTTGAGAAAAAGGTTGCAGTCTATCTGAAATTGCTTGAACGTGGCTGTTTTGGTTAAATGCACTCTACGTCAAGCATGCTCCTTGTACAGCGACATAATGGTGTCAGAGACCAAACATGTCCTAAACAAGAGCGAAGTATCTTGAAACATGCACTTCTTGAGCGGATACGTTACGGTGCTAGACACCTAACACATCCCAAATGAGAATCGAGCATGATAACCATAAAAGTCCACCCCTATGGGCCGGCAATGTATAAAATGCTTATCCTAACGGACGTAGTACGCTCTCCACAGGATAACATACCTTACACTCCAAAAAAGCTCGGGATAATGTTGTAAACGCTCATCCATCGGCAGCGTAATGCATGCTCCAAATGGATAGCCTAGCACAAAATCCCAGTTTGGCGCCCGACGTAAGAGTGAATACTCGTTACAGCCTAATATGTTATTTCGCGAATACTGAAAAGTAAAGAGTGATACGAGCATCATATAAAATGACTAAGCAATATACACAGATATACAACCAGATAAAATCATAACACATCCAACGATAAGCAACAAAAGAAAGCAACTAAAGAAAGCAGCAAAAGATAGCAAAACTGATGCCTAAAACAGATAAGGCATCGGGCAAATAAAAGAAGCCCTAATCAGCAGTAGGGGCATCACCAGCAGCAGTTTCAGTTGGTTGAATTTCGGGGGGTGTAGCTTCAGCGCCCAGAGGGGTCTGGATGTAAGACATCACGATCGCATCCTCCCGATGTTGATGATATCCTTCAGGGGAGGCTTCAATAGTGGCAATGACTCCCGAAGCAGATGCGGGAGCCTCGGCGGTTTCTTCATCCCAATCATCCACGAGCTGACCTGTAGGCTCATCAATGGGGTAACCCTCTCCGAGAACCCCCAAGTCAATCCGAACTGCGCGAGATCAGCCAGAGGAAGAGGTTGCGACTTGTTCGGCGGATTAGCTCTGACATAATCCAAGAACTCTTTCTTCATTAGATCAAAAAATTTTCACCCTCTTTCCTTCGCTCGGTGGATAATCCGGATGCATTCACCATAGGAGCAGATGAATCCAAAGTTCGATGTATCACGCACCTGCTCCGCCAGATTATCCTCAGTGTATAGACACTCCACATCAAGCTGAATCTGAGCTTTCTCCTTCTCAAGTTCGAGAATCTTATCCACCTTGTCAGTATACTCCTGGTGCTCTTGAGCTCTCTCAGCATTAAGGCGAGCAATTCCTTCAGTAGCCTTCTGCAATTGCTCTTCAAGATTGTGATTTATCTACTGAAGCTTCTTGCAAGCCTCGAGAGCATTCTTCTCAGAATCCAGGGTACTCTTGACCTTCAGAGTTGCCTGTTTCATTTCTTCATCCTTGGCCTAAATCACCTTCAGTTGCTCTTCGTTCGCCTCACAAAGTTGACGGTTCGTTCTACCCAGCGGTATCGCCTGATCCATGATTCATTGGTATACGATAGAGGAAGAGCTGGCAAACATACTACCTAAAATAATGTTGTCACTAAGTGTCTGCTCGTGGATGACCTTGTCGATCGTCACGCTCCAAGATTATGAGACGAACTCAGAAGCCCTCTGCACTTCTATATCCTTAATGTCCCCGAAATGCCTAGGGACTCGGAAGAATGCAACTTGGTGGAGGGCATCGCAACGAAACAGATGATCGCTCGGATGATATCTGAAAGAAAACAAGGATTACACCATCAAGCTGCAAGTCACATATCCAAAAAAGTGAAAAGGTTAAAGGCAGAAACTTACGACTCTTTTAGCTCGTAGACCCATCCGAGATATGTGTCATCTCAGCGAAAACCGGGCTCACAAGGAGAAGAGGGCGATGTACCACGTGGGTCGCTAGATCGAGGAGGTGGAGATGTACGTCGAGATCCACCAGTTAGTCCAATCTTGCTCTACTTCTTCGACTGACCGACCTCGTCACCGGCAGAAGAACCACCGTCCCTCCTTGGTTGTTTCAATTTTTTTGGCGGGCTCATTCGAGCACGAAAAGCAGCTGGAGCGATGGGAGCCAGAGCCGGCGCAGATTGAGATGCAGTTTGGGCAGCCCTTTTCTTCAGCAAGACCACCATCGTGGATGGTGGGTCCATCTTGCGCTTGTTCTTCCTGGTACCAAGCTTCATGACTTTCTGGCAAAAGGTGTTAAATTCTGGGGAATAGCAACGGTAACTTCTTGATCTACAACCAGAAAACAACAGATTGTTAGAAAATCAGTGAATCAAACATAGCAAGAGGTCATAAAAATCAAATACGTACCTTCGGGAGGTGGAACTTGAGCGGCGAGATGAAGCGGACTGGTAACCTATCGAGCTGCACGTCTGCAATGCTCGTGAGATAAGTGCTTCACAGTCCGAAATTACTCACAACGGGAAGCGGCGTTAGAAAGTGCATAGATAAACAGGTTCGGAATTCCTTTCTGACCCCAACGCGGAAGCCTCGGACCTGCAAAAAACAAAGTTATATAAGTGAACTTCGGAACTGATTAGGGTCATATTTGCATCAATTTGTGTCCATTTTGAGATGAAT
>JAPKLY010002051.1:0-30148 GCA_026898435.1 Prunella vulgaris | reverse complement strand
ATCTCCATGAATTTACAAATACTTAGATTCAATTTTATGTTTAAAATGGAGGAATTCTAAATCCTCTTCAAACCCATGTCATTTGTGAAATCCCTCCTCTCCACCTTTTCATCTCTCATTTTCCTTACTTTTTTCCTTCTTTCCCATCATTTTATAATTCCTAACTTAAAATGTATGCTTTTTTACATGTATTTTTGTTTAAATCCATTAATTTTTAAATTCATCCATCCAAATGGAGCCTCAAATTCTTTTGTTAAACTTATGTATTAAATATCTGCTTTTAAATTGTTTATAATTTTTAAATTCACCGATATCAATCTTTGATATCAATATATTCATCGATATTTTATAAATTTAAGACCCTAATATTTTCATCGATACAAATATATTTTCAACCTTAGGCCGTATACACAATTATGTCGGATGCATGCTACATTGAAGCAACTAGCTGGTCGATGGCCGAAGATGTCGGATGCTACATACATTGAAGCAACTAGCTGGTCGGTGACCGATTCTTCGGTTTTAAGCATTCTTTCCAATATATTAAGTCTTTTCTTTTAACATCATTGAAGTAAATGCATATTTAATTTAAGCAAATAGGTGGCGCACTACTTTTGACCTCCAATTTAGTCAATGACTTCTTTCGTTTTTCTTATTAGAGGAGGATCTGTTCATTCATCTACAAAAGAGTTCCCTCACCTTCGCTTGCTTCCTGTGATACTTATAATTCAGAAAAGAAAAAAACAATAAGGAAAGAAAGAAAGAATGGCTTTGGAAAAGTGTATACCGATTATTGCAGCCACTCTTTGTATTTTGTTCATCAATTCTTGTTTTGCCGAGAAAGGTGAGGGATAGAGTTTTTCACGTCCCATAATTTTCGCACTTCTTCAAAATCCTCTCAACTTGCGTTCCAATTTTTTCACTAATTGTTCAATTTTACATTCCAAATTTTATCCGAGTTCTCCGGAACAAGCAAAACGACGTCATTTTGATCCCATATGCCGATAAAATGGCACCAAAACGATATTATTTTACTTATTTCGGCAAACTCCGACGAAACTTGGGACGTAAATTATACACTTAGCAAAGAATGTGACATAATTGGAGAAATTAATTTTTCTGGATAATTTGAAAATGTAAAAACGTTATGGGATATAAAAAATCTCTGTTCTTATTTTCAACCTTCTTTTGCTTGTATTTACCACAGTTATAAAATAATCTCATTTTATTTATTTTAAAGTACGAAACTATGAAAAGGTTTATAATTATTTCATATATATTAGTTTTTTATATATTTTTTTTAATTTGTAAGATGATGTCAACTTATTAGATTGTGTATTGGTAGAATCATTTGAAATTCAAGAGATTCAAAAATTCATGAATTTCAGATGAAATAATTTTACTAACTATTTGAAATTCCTCTAATCTAAACTAAATTTAAAGCTAAATATTTGAAATATACTCATTTAAATATTTTACCCAAATAAGTGAAGTGAATATAGATTGTGAATTTAAAATTCATAGTCTCACCATTACTTTTGCATTTTTCTAAAATTGTCCCAAAATAGTTAATTTTTTCAATTATGTCTCAATTTTTTTTAAGTGTACAATTTACGTCTCAAATTTCATTGAATTTCGCCAGAACAAACAAAACGATGTACTTTCGGTCCCATGTGCCAATCACGTGAGATCAAAACAATATTGTTTTTGCTTGTTCCAACGAACTCCGAAGAAATTGTGTACGTAAATTATACACTTAGGGCTCATTTGGTTCGTAAGATAAAACTATCTATCCGTCGAAAATATGCATGTTTTCGACGGATAGATAGTTTTATCTTACTAACCAAATGAGCCCTTAGCAAAAAATTGGAATGTAAATGAAAAAATTATAACTTTTTTAGGACAATTTTAAAAAAATGCAAAACGATGTCGTTTCGTTCCCATGTGCCAATCACGTGAGATCGAAACGATATTTTCTTTGCTTGTTCCAACGAACTCCGAAGAAATTGTGGACATAAGTTATACACTTAGCAAAAAATTGGAACGTAATTGAAAAAATTATTATATTTTTGGGACGATTTTGAAAAATGCAAAAATTATGGAAAAAATAAAAAACTCTATCCCAAAAAGGTAATGCACCTGACTTTTCTTGTGTTTTTTTTTTTTTTAAAATTAAGTATTATACGGACAAGTACTGATATGACGTAGGGGGTGTTTGGTATAATTGTAAGGAATGAAAAGGTAATAAGAATAGAAAGAGTATGGAATGAAAGTGATAATTCTCAAATAGCTAAACTATTGTAGATTATTTAATTTTTGAGAATCAATTAAACTCATAATAGAGTTATTCTAAACACACACTATGACTTTGATTATCATTACCTACCTACAAAAGTTCCTAACCAAACACTCCTATAGTAGTGTACTAGGCTGCCCAAAGTGTGTATGTTATACCTTCTCATGCATATTTGTTTGGATTTTTATCAGCACCTTATACTTCGTTCGCAAAAGATGCCACGTCTGCAGCAGCCGCGGAATACTATGACTATATAGTCATCGGAGGCGGAACGGTGGGCTGTGCACTAGCAGCGACTCTCTCCGCCTCTGCAAATGTAGTAGTTTTGGAGAGGGGCGGCCTTCCCTACAACAACCCCAAAACCTTCAAAAAGGCATTTCTTCCAACGTTGTTAGATCCTTCCCCGAGCTCTCCGGCGCAACCATTTATCTCAACGGACGGTGTTATTAACCACCGTGCCCGCATTTTGGGTGGAGGCACCGCCATCAAGGCCGGAGTCTATTCGAGGGCCGACGGTAAGTTCTTGGAGAAGGTGGGGTTGGACCCACAGTTGGTGAATGAGTCGTATGAGTGGGTGGAGAGGAAGTTGGTGTCTCGACCGCTGGTTATGGGGTGGCAGGCGGCGGTGAGGGACAGAATGCTGGAAGCCGGGCTGATGCCTGACAATGGATTTACTTATGAGCATTTGCAAGGGACCAAAACTGCGGGTACCATTTTTGATGAGGACGGCAATAGGCATACTGCTTGAAGAAAATAGAAGAATGAAAAATGATTTTGTAAGTTTTTGAAGGCTTGAAACTGTTTCAATGTATTTTAGAAACGTTTTGATTTTTTTTTTTGCCTTAGCCTTACAAATGTTATGCCAAGTACACATATTTATACTATTAGGATAACATGAGAATTAATAGATAATAAATAACAATTCAAACAACAATGTGACTCTTGGACTAGAATTTTGAAAGACAACTTTGACTAGTCTTGATTCATAGAATTTTTGTTTACTCCAACATTGCCTTCTTAAACCAAAATTCCTTCGAACTCCTAATGGCAGGTTTGTGTGAGGGCAATGAAGTAAGCTCCCATGTATCGTTCTTCTCAATAGACTTGATCTCCTCTTTCATTGCACAAACCCACTTTTCATCTTTTGATGCTTCATCATAAGTAATTGGATCTTCACCCGCAAAGAATGAAAAGTATACATGATCCGTTGTGGTTACTTCTTCAGTTGCATCATAGATCTCTCTCAATGATCTAGTTCTTCTTTCAGCTGTTGGAGGTGAATTTTGTTGTGGCTCAGCCCCATTATTTTCAGGTTGAGTTGGTTCATCATCCTCCACGTGTTCTTCTTCTTCAAGGTTAAGGTTTTGCCAACCTTATAATCCTGAAGAATCTGAAAAATTGTAGCAACTATTCTCATCAAAGCAAACATCCCTGCTAATGACAATTTTCTTTGTTCCAGGATTGTAAAGCTTGTAAGCTTTAGTTGTTTGGCTATAACCAATGAAAATGCATTTCTCAGATTTATCATAAAGTTTTGATCTCAAAGCATTTGGAATATGAGAAAATGCAAGACAACCAAAAGTTTTTAAGTGAAAAACATTTGGTTTTTTACCATACCAAACCTCATTTGGAGTAGTATCTTCCAAACTCTTTGTTGGTGATCTATTGATCAAGTAAACAGCACAAGATACCGCTTCAGCCAAAAAGCACGCTGGCATAGTTTTCTTTTTCAACATGCATCTCACCATATTCATTATTGTCCGATTTTTGTGCTCCGCAACTCCATTTTGTTGGGGGTGAGTACCTGGCTGTTAATTCATGCCGAATTCCATGATTTCGACAAAAATCTTCGAATTGAGAAGACATATATTCTCCTCCACGATCACTCCTCAAATTTTTTATTTGATGACCAGAATATTTTTCAACTTGAAATTTGAATTCTTTGAAGAAGGAGAAAGCATCCGATTTTTTCTTTTACACAATAGACCCAAATTTTTCTTGTGTAATCATCAACAAACAACAAGAAATACCTGCTGCCTCCAAGCGATGGTACTTGCATCGATCCACAAAGGTCAGTGTGGACAAGCTCCAAAGGTGATTGTGAATGCCACTTCGATTTAGATGGGAATGATTCACGATGTTGCTTTCCCAATTGACATTCTTCGCACACATCATTTACCACCTCAATTTTAGGCAATCCTTGGACAATGCCTTTGGTGGACAGCTCCTTTAAACTCCGAAAATCTAGATGTCCGTACCTATCATGCCATAACTTTGAAACTTCATCATTAGAAGTAGCAACAAAACACGTACCATTGACAACATCGAGCTTAATAGGAAACAAGTTGTTTGATCCCAAAACAATCTTGGCAACATGTTGGTTCTTTTTCTTCATGGTGCACATATTTCCAACAAATTGGAAATCGAATCCTTTCCGTAGTAAATGGCCAACACTGAGAAGATTACTTTTCAAACCTGGTACGTAAAGTACTTCCGACATCTTCTCAACTTTTCCGGTCTTTATTTTGAAAGCAATTTCACCAACTCCTTGAATTTTATAGGATTTAGCATCTCCAATGGTAACCTGCCCATTATTAGTTTCCGCAAGAGTAGAAAACAAATTTTTATTACCCGTCATATGTCTGCTTGCCCCACTATCAAGGTCCCATATGTTCTCAACATTTCCATCAGAAGCTATCAACAAAGTTTCTGATTTTTCTTGGTGCATATAACCAGCCACGGGCTTCTTTTCCGGATATTTTTCGCAACAATCATTTTCTTTATGTCCAGGTTTATGACAATAATTGCACTCAAAGTAAGGTTTGTTACCTTTGTAAGTGCTTCGTCCTTTCCCCCTTTGAGAGTTGTGAAATGAAGATTTCTCCTCTCATTTGGCTTCTTCATTTCTCTTATCTTGAGTGTGTTGCTTTCCACCACGACCTTTGCTATGTCCACGAGATGAGCCTTGACCTTTCGTGGATGTAAATTGAGATTTTAAGGCTTGAACATGAGAAAAGCTTGGATGAGTATTTCTCTCCAGAATTCTAGCTTCATGAGCTTCTAGTCTTCATTGCAAACCTTCAACAGTCATTGAAGAAAGGTCATGTGATTCTTCAATTGCAACCACAATATGGTCAAATTTTGTTGGCAAGCTTCTTAGTACTTTTTCAACCGCTCGTTGAGTCTGTACAATTTCTCCATTTGATGCCATTTGATTTGTAATGGAAGAGAGGCGAGTGAAGTATTCTGAAGTCTTTTCATTTTCCTTCATCTCCAACTTCTCGAATTCAACCCGCAAAGATTGTAGACGAACTTTTTTAACTTGATCTTGTCCGGAATATGTTGTATCTAATATTTTCCAAGCCTCTTGAGCATTTGCGACCTTTGAAATTCTCTCATAGACAGGAATTTCAAGTGCTTGGTAAATTTGAAAGAGAGCCTTCCTATCCTTTTGTCTTTTGTTCTATAAAAGATCTCGTTGGGCGGTGGTGAGTTGAGTTGCTCCAATAATCGAACCTTTCACCGTTGAACTTAGGAACAAGAGAAACAAGATTGTTGTTAGCCATTTTTTTTATCTTACCGGCTCTGATACCAGTTTGAAGAAAATAGAAGAATGAAAAATGATTTTGTAAGTTTTTGAAGGCTTGAAACTGTTTCAATGTATTTCAGAAACGTTTTGATTTTTTTTTTTGCCTTAGCCTTACAAATGTTATGCCAAGTACACATATTTATACTACTAGGATAACATGAGAATTAATAGATAATAAATAACAATTCAAACAACAATGTGACTCTTGGACTAGAATTTTGAAAGACAACTTTGACTAGCCTTGATTCATAGAATTTTGGTTTACTCCAACACTGCTGCGGATCTATTGGAATATGCAAATCCAGCAATGATTACTGTTTATTTACATGCAACGTTTCACCAAATCTTATTTAAGACATTAACAGGTTAGATAAATTATTTAATTTATTGAATGCTGTTTTCAGAAGTTTATATATTCAGTAGAATCTTAATTTATTAATTTTGCAACACTTATGTACACTAATTAATGGTGAACAAATCTAAATGGAACTAATTATTATCGTCTTAATTTAATTTGTAGGGCAAAAACCCAAGGCGTACGGCGTTGTGTTCAAAGACTCAAAAGGCAGTACCCATACAGCACTCTTGAACAGCAATGCTACAAGCGAGATAATTCTCTCAGCCGGTGCAGTGGGGAGCCCACAGCTGTTGATGTTGAGTGGAATTGGGCCGGCCCAACATCTCACGGCCCATGGAATAAATGTAGTAATGGACCAGCCAATGGTGGGCCAAGGCATGGCTGATAACCCACTGAATGCCGTCCTAATACCTTCCCCTAGGCCCGTTGAGAACTCCCTGTCCCCGGCTGTGGGAATATTCAACGACGACGACATAGGTGGCTACATTGAAGCAATCAGTGGATTGTTGGGGTTATCAGTCTTAAGGAATATTCCCATTCTGAACATCACACAGTTTGGAATCATTGGAGAAAAGTTGGCCCGACCCTACTCCACCGGGTTTTTGGAGCTCCAAAGCAATGACCCGAGTCAGAATCCGAGGGTGACATTCAACTATTTCAAGGACCGCAGGGACCTTGTGAAATGTGTTGAGAACATGGAGGTTGTCAGAAGGGTTGTTGAATCGAACGCTTTCTCCAAACATCGATGCCCTTTCACTAGCTTCGATTCACTACTACGTTTAACGTTGGCGATTCCAGATAACTTTAGACTTAGGGTATGTTTGGTTCGTAAGATAAAAGTATCTATCCGTCAAAAACATGCATGATTTTGACGGATAGATACTTTTATCTTACGAACCAAATGAGCCCTTAGGCGATTGATCACGGGCCATTGGATTTGGAGCGGTTTTGTGTGGACAGTGTGATGACCCAATGGCATTTTCATGGAGGGTGTCAAGTAGGTCGGGTCGTTGACCCGGATTACAGGGTGTTAGGTGTGAATTCGTTGCGCGTAATTGATGCTTCAACCTTTTATAACTCCCCGGGAACTAATCCTCAAGCTACTCTCATGATGCTTGGGAGGTATGTCATGTTGTGTGTATATATATATTTTGGCCTTTCTCCATATAATATTACTTCTACCCATAATAATTTACAAACTTTTCTTTATCCGACGTCTCAAGATTGCTACAATCATAAACTTAAATTCCACTTTCACAATATTATTTATAATTTTACACCAAAATCCAACTTATATTTTTTACTTTATAAATTATCCTCAAAATCCTACTCATTACTAATTTTTTGTGTCTATCAAATAATGACAACTTAACTCGGGACGGGAAAGTATATAATACTAATTTGAAATTAATTAATTTATTACTTTAGCTAATTTTATTTATTGTGATCCACTGATATTCCGCGAGTGGTGCAGGTACATGGGAAAGAAAATTCTGCAGCAGAAAATGAAGAATATCGGTAATAATATTTTCTTCCCGAATTTTACGCATCAACATACATGTAATATGTATATGTTTAAGTGACACAAAACTAAACAAATTACTTGAATGAAATATTTCACCGACTAAGGATCTGTGAAATGTAGTACAAAAATAAATTTTATGGATTCTAACTAGAGGTGGCAAACAGCCCATTGGGCCAGAAGATATTCACGGGCATGTATGGACCGACCCATTTTCTAATCGATCATATAAAAATTGAGTCCAATCCAAATATCGGGTAGGCTGGGTCGAGCCAAAATTGTCAGTTCTAATTCTAACAAAATGAGTTAAATAGACCTTAAAAAATCGTGAAAAGATAAAATATAAAAACTTACTAATAGATTATGTTACTATAAGGACAAACACCTATTACTATTTAGAAATATATATTTTACTGTAAGGATCAAAATAAATATTAGTAAACAAATGTAAGACATTTAAAACTTGTGTTACTATATAAAATTGTGAATGTCCCTAATTATTTGTGATAAATTTTATCAGTATACATGAAATCTATATGCATATATCACAGATGGTATAACGAAATTATAAATTAACTTATTCATATCATTACCTAGCAATTCAAACAATTATAAATAAATAAATAACAAAAATTTATGGATTTCAAATCCATTATTAAAGGAGGATTTATAAATTTAATTGATTCAAGTATATTTTAGAAACAAGAGAAAAGATTTTGAGTGACTATTAATTTATTAATTCACATATCTAATAATTTAGTGGAATTGCTTTTGTGTGAAGTGTTAGTTAAAATATGTGTATTTTCAGTAATCAAACTAGCTTGTATTAGTGATTGAAGACATTGGTATTAGTTATTATTCTGAATGGTATTAGCTGGCTTCAGTGAAAAATGGTCGTTTGATTAGTAGGCATATTGAATATTGGGCTTCGATTGCATTGAAAAATAGTACAAATTGATGTAATTTTTCTTTTATTAGAGAGTTAGATTTGTCAAGTGCAAAGTTAGGATTCTTTTAGAAAAATTTGGGAAAATTCTAATTGCTATTGTTGTTGCAGTTGAGTTGTAATTTGTAATTCATTGCTCATATAGTTAAGTCGGTGATTTTTTGATCCCGTGAATGTAAGTTTTAACACCGAACCACGTAAATATTGGGATAAACACACGAATAATCAAGCAATAAAGTATTCGTCTACAGAACATAATGATAGATTATCCATCTCTTGTGTGAATCTAGTAGGAAATAATATTAAGAATATAATATACAATAAAGCAAGCAATCACCAACCACAACACAAGCAAGTTTAATGTGGAAAAACTCCTCAACGGAAGGAGTAAAAACCACGGGACCGAAGTTCACCCAAAAACTTTACTATGAGCAAAAATCCAAGTGATACAATCTACTCACAACAGATATTCAACTACAAGTGTATCAAGACAATCAATACTTGATAACAACAATGAGATTAAAAAGATCCACCTAACAACACCAATTGGAGTTTATTGTTCACTGAATCTCGGCATGTTCAAATCTGATCTCCACAGTTCAGAATCAACCTATATGTATCCTTAATGTGCTTTCTAAATTACAGCTCGATCCAACGGTTTGTTTGTGAGAAATGACCCTTTTACCTCAGCTGCACATAAGTGAATTACCCAAAAATAAGCTTTCTGTTTGTGGCCTACTCCTCTCAGTATAGAGCTTCAAATATGATCTCCACCGTTCAGAATGAATTTCTACAAGTTCCAAAAATTTCAGCTCGATCCAATGGTTGAAACTCCAGATATTGCTTCTACAAAATTTTTGCTCTTGAATTTTCCTAAAATACGTGAATAGTAAATTTATTACACACTTTTCTTATATCTTCCCTCAATATCTTCTAGGATAAGATAACATCAAGTATTGGGCTTGGGCTTTATTATCTTGTTGGCCATTGTGCTCCTCCACATATTTGGAAACTCAATCCAACAGTAAATTATTTGTGTTTTTTTATTTAGTTTTTAAATTATGTTTGAGTCTTGTTCATATTTTTATCTAGATTTCGTTAGTTTTTATTTTGCGAATAATCACTAACTGAGTGATCTAGGGCTAGCCCATGATTTCGAGGTCCGTCATCAACGGTAGGTCTAGGCATTGTTATAAGCAACCACTACAAAAATGTGGCGTTTACCAATCGACAATTACCGACCGCCATTAAATCTGTCGCTAAATATAATTTTAGCGACTGTTTTTGCGATCGACATTGACTAACGATCAAAATATAGCTAATACCGACCGACCTGCGACCGAAAGTGCTCGCTAATTAATATAATAATTTACCGACCGCCAAAAATCGGTCGCTAAATATAATAATAAACTAGCAACCGCCATGCAGCGGTCGGTAATTTTTTATATGAAACTTTACCGACCGCAAAGGCTGTCGCAAATATGTTTGCCCTGTTCACATTGTTGAAAAATATTGACCCGATCCGATTTGAATATTAGCTACCGCCTAAAGGCGGTCGGTAATTTTAAATTTTAATTACCGATCGATATGCGGTCGGTAAATGGTATCCGATGTGGTAGTTATTTCTTAATAATTAGCGACCGAAGCAGGTGGTCGCAAAATTACAATCATACCGCAGCTTCTGCCCGAAATTTTTCAGTTTGTTCGGGGCAAAACACCCCAAATCTCATCCAAAACCCTTCCAAATTCAAACGAGCCTTGTTTGAACGTGTTGGTTGCAATCGTGCGGGTCTATTATCACATTGTGCTTGTTTCTTAAAATTCACCATACGTTTTTACAATTTTACCGTTTAATTCTTAATTCTGTTGAATATATATATATATATATAGTTTAATTAGTTGATTTTTGTGTAAGTTTGCATATATGCTTGATAAATTTAGTGTAATTAATGTATGATTACAGTGGATTTTTTGTTTTAAAATTGTATATGCTTGTTTATAATCGAAACTCTGCAGAATTTTTTTAAAATTAAATGTGATGTATTTTTAATTTGTATTAGATGGAACTCCCTGATTGTTGTTGTATGTATCAAATGCCTCGTTTGATACAAGGAAATATGAACTCTGAATTTTGCAAGAAACTTGATGAGTTTATTACGTTTGCCTGTAGTAAACCATATTGCATGGATAGATTCGGTCATATTAGATGTCCTTGTATGGGCAAAAAGTGCGGTAACAGGAGATTTTTTAGCACTGATGAGGTTAAAACTCATCTTTCGAGGTTTGGTTTTTCTCCATTTTATTACAATTGTACTGGACATGGAGAACCCAGTTGGAATTATAACATCGAAATAGTTATTGCCTTCTATGATCAATGGAGTAGTGGTGGGGGTGAAAGATTTGAGATTGGTTGTTCGAGCCGTGACTCACCTACTCCATGCTTTGGGACATCATTAGATTAGGTAGATGAAGAACAAAGGTATCATACGATGATTGATGAGTCCAGTTTGGGTGGTCACCACACAACCATGGAGGAGGAACCAAATCCTCGTTCAAAGAAAATTTTTGAGATGCTGAAATCTATCGATCAGAAGTTGTTTCCAGGTTGTGATACTAAGACTCAGCTGTCATTCAACGCTCAGATGTTGTCCATCAAAAGTGAAGGCAAAGTGAGTCAGAAAGTGTTTGTTCGGTGTAAATGAGTCCTCACGCAAGTGTACGTGTTCGCTATTAGCGTGGTAAGCTTGACCAAGTTTTAATATATATCGAACCCAAAGGAGACGAGGATTTGTAAGGATAATTCATTGTTTCAATTGGCTAGCTAACAAAGCAATTAAAGGGTAAGGTATCTATCGTCTACTAATGCGTCAAAAGAGTAAACTACCTATCACCTTGTGTTTAGAAAGTGAGCAAATGTGAGGGAAATGTGCTAGTGTACTATCCTATGTTTCATGAGTGAAGTATCACTTTATCATTCAATGAGATTGTGTATAATCAATGGGCAAGCCACTCTAACATGCAAAAGGTTTCCCTAATAACATATCAAAGCCTCTAATTGTTCATCTAATTCACTAGAGATAATTCTCACTATCTTAGGAATTTCATCAAACACTTGATATGCATTGGCCTTAATTCAAGAAAGTTTAGGAAATAAGCTCTACTTTCGCAAGAGACTAACTCCCTAATGGCCCTATTATCATCTACACATGCAAGCATTCATACAATACATCAATGTAGAGAATTGATCATACAACAACTCAAAGCATTCAAAAGATCAACATATCACTACACTACTCCATAGGAATCATACACTAACACATAAAGGGATTAGCTCATGGCTAATTGAGTAAACATTAGAACAATTAAGCAAGGAACATTCATCATTAAAAAAGAAATGTAAAGAAATTTACCTATTACAATGATAATTGGAAAGATACAATTTACCTCTAAAATGCTAACTTGAAATCCGACAATGGAAATTGAAATTCAATCGGTGAGAATGTAGCCTTAGACCAGACGAGATTGCAGGAATTAACGGATCAACAATCGAAACGGTAGATCAAAAGTTATCGAAGAATTTGTGAGAAGAAAACTTAAGAAACCCACAAGTAACTACCTCCCTCTCTCTAATCTAAGAATTGAACTATGATTATGAACTAATGTGACTTGGATGCCTTGAGAATCTGATCTTTAGAGTATTTATAGTGCCCACAATGCTTGGTCCAATATGCCCTTCATTAAACGCGCGAAAAGATGAGAATACCCCCGAAAATGTGGCTTTCCAAACTATCGCACGAGTCAAAGCATATGACCGCACGAGTCTGGCTCGTGTGAGCACTCGTGCGGCTCGTTGTCGCCCGAACCAGAGCCCATCGCATGAATGCGGGCTCGTGTGAGCACTCGTGCGAGCCTTCATCGCCCAAACCAGAGGTGCATCGCACGAGTGCAGTCTCGTGGTCACACGAGTCTGGCCTGGCTGCGCTCGAGCTCGGCCTCGACTTGTCCGTTCGATCCTCGACTTTCTCGTTTTCTTCATATCTTGAGTTCTAGAGCTCTGATTGACTCGATTCTTTTTATGTTGCGACCCTCTCTTTGAACTCTTCGACATGGTATATCATTTGTCTTCATTGGATCAACTCACAATTTCTGGACTTTTCTCAACTTGCTCGTTTCTTCCTCGTTTTGCTCATTTTCACTATAAACACAACTTTCTAGCCAAAAAGGGTTAATAGCACAATTTATATTATATTAGGGTCAAATATGAACATAAGAACATCAAAACCATATAGAAATGGATGCAAAAACATGCAATTATGACCCTAATTAGTGTTCAATCAATTTACAAAGTTATTCAAACGAGCCCTACCTAAAGAGAACACCGCACCAGAAAATTTCAATCAAAGTAAGAGGCACTTGAAGGATATGGGTTTACCGTGTGAGAAGATTGATTGTTGTACAAACGGTTGCATGTTGTTTTGGGGCGACGACGAGAGCATTAATCAGTGCAGGATGTGCAGCCACCCTAGGTTCAAACATTCTGATCGTAGGAAGAAGACAGCTTTCAAGTGTATGTATTATCTTTCCATCACTCCTCGTCTAGAGAGGTTATATCAGTCAAGTGCCACTGCAAAAGACATGACATGGCATGCCGAGGAGTGTTCTGGTTAGAATTCCGGAGAGATGCGTCATCCTGCAGACTCTAATGCGTGGAGACATCTTGATAGAGAGTTCCCAGATTTTGCGAGTGAGAAGAGAAATGTGAGGCTTGGTCTGTGCACAGACGGATTTGCTCCATTCGGTATGCACGGAAAGACGTATTCGTTGTGGCCTGTGTTGTTGACTCCGTACAATCTACCTCCTTGGTTGTGCATGAAGCCTCAACACATATTTCTCACTGTTTTGGTGCCTGGTCCTCACAACCCGAAGCATAAGCTGGATTTCTACCTTCAGCCGTTGATTGCAGAATTATTATATTTGTGGCATTCAGGAGTAGAGACATATGACGTCTACCGAAAGGAAAACTTCACGTTACGGGCTGCTATTTTATGGACCATCAGTGACTTTCCAGCATATTCTATATTATGTGGGTGGTCGACAGCTGGAAGACTAGCATGCCCGTACTACATGGATGGGTCTGATGCATTTTATCTCCCACTGAGTAGAAAGATATCATGGTTCGACAACCATCGGAAGTTTCTATGCGATGATCATGCCTTCCGGAGGGACAAAAAGAATTTTCTAAAGGGTAAACATGTTGTAAAGCATCCAAGGTCACGAGTTCGAACAAGTATATATACATTGTTTACAGTTTATGATTTCGGTTTCATGTATTTAATTTAACCATACACACTTTATTTTAGGTGATTCATTGTTGAGAGAGGTCACAGTAACTGACTTGTGGAAAACGACTGAGGAGCACGCAATGGAGCACAATAAACGGATCCGGGGAGGTTGGAAAAAGAGGAGCATCTTCTGGGACTTGCCTTATTGGAGTAAATTATTGATTAAACACAACTTGGATGTGATGCATATAGAGAAGAATGTGTTTGATAATTTGTTCCACACGATCCTGAATACAGAAGGCAAGACCAAAGACACTGCAAAATCCAGACAAGAGTTAAGTCAGCTCTATTCTCGTCCTAGTCTCTCCAGTGGTCGACGACCAGGTGAGTTTCCACAAGCAAGCTACCAAATTTCCAGAGAAGATAAGAAAAAAATATTTTAATGGGTGAAAGATTTGTGTTTTTCGGACAATTACGTGTCGAACATAGGTCAGTCGTTTGAGCCACAAACAGGGAAGGTCACTGCAATGAAGAGTCATGATTGTCATGTTTTTATGCAGCGGTTGCTACCGATTGCCTTTCGGTACACACTTCTGAAGGTTGTATGGAGTGTGATCACATAATGAAGTCTATTTTTTAGAGACTTAACATCCTCAATGATTACAGTGGAGGACATGCAGCATTTGGATAGAGACATTCCTATTATATTGTGCAAGTTAGAGCGGATTTTTGCACCTAGCTTCTTTGACTCGATGGAGCATTTACCTGTTCATTTACCGTATGAAACTTTACATGGTGGTCCAGTGCAGTATAGGTGGATGTACCCTTTCGAGAGGTAAGTATAAATTAGTATATTTTTTAAATATTGAATTTAATGTTTCTGTATTTAGGTATCTGCACAACTTGAAACGTAATATTGGAAATACAACACATATTGAAGCATCCATTGTTAATGCATATCTTACTGAAGAGGTTGGAACATTTTGTTCTTATTCGGCGATCAAGTTCAAACCAGGATCAGAAATGAACCTCGCAACTACGATGGTCGGGGAGAAGAACATCATCTTCGTGAGTTCGATGGTATGTTGTCTATATTCTTACATGTTGGTCGACCACTGGGTAAAGGGACCAAACGGTATTTTCAAAATGACTGGGAAGAAGAGACGATACATTCATATGTTTTTATGAATACGCCTGAGGTCCAACCATATATACAGTGAGTAATATATTATTTTTAGATGTTTATTGTAAATTTGATGTTATTTTTATACAGTGAGTAATATATATGCATGATGTTTTGTGAGCAAACTCGTCAACAAGTACCAGGCATCACAGAAACAGAGGTTTATGAAGCAGTTCGCCACAAATTCATATTTTGGTTCCAAAAAATGGTATGTAACACTATTTCATATTACAATCTCCATATTTCAATGGGTACTAAGTTTTCTCATATATATAGGGACTAAGTAATCATCTTCACAATCCACATCTCGATGCTTTGAGCAAAAGACCAATTCGACAAGTGACATGTTATAATGAGTACTATGCAAATGGTTATAAATTTCACACAGCTGCGTATGCTTCAGTAAAAGTCACTTCAAACAGCGGTATTTGCGTTACCAGTGGAAATTACAACGAAACACCGGTCGATTACTATGGTGTGTTACGAGAAGTGGTTGAAGTAGAATATCCAGGGTGGCCACTGAGAAAAATTGTTTTGTTCTTCTGCGAATAGTTTGATCCGGGCCGAGAAGGGAAGAGAGTTGATGCAAACTACAAGATTGTTGATATTAACATCAACAAAAATATCCAGCTGCATACGACCCCTTCATCTTTGCATCACAAGCATCTCATGTATATTATTGCAAGTATCCGGTTTCAGGCAAACCAAACTTAAGAACAGTGGTCAAGGTCAAGGCAAGGTCGCTGGTGGAAATGCCTAATTCATCCACAGTAGAAAACTGCACAATTTGAAGATCCATTCCAAACTGAAGTGCAAGAAGCTCAAACTGTGATTCTTGACGAAGGTATCAATCTTCCATTATATTTAGTAGCTGCAAATCCAGAGATTGTAATTTTGCAGAACGAAGAGGAAGATGATGGTGATGGTGAGGAAGGTGAAGATGATGATGGTGAGGAAAGTGAAGATGATGATGGTGAGGAAAGCGAAGAGGAACATGGTGAGGAAAGTGAAGATGGTGAGGAAAGTGAAGATGATAATTAAGAATATTCTTGTTTTTGTATATTAATATAACTTGTATTTAGTAATGTAATGTGTATTGTGATATGATTTTTGATATGATTAATTAGCTACAAAATAATAATATAATTAGCAGTGTTTAAAAAATAATAAAAATAATTTGCTGGAAAAAAATAAAGATTAACGACCGCCTTAGAGCGGTCGCAATAAATAAACTAAAATAAAATTAAATTAGCGACCGCAAAAAGGCGGTCGCTATAAATAAATTAAAAAAAATAAATTAGCGACCGCTATAAGACGGTTGCTATATATTAATTTAAATCACCACAGACACTTATAAGGCGTATTATTTACGCGGAGTGAACATGTGTCAAACTACTGAAGAATAGCGACCACCTTTATTAATTAGCGACCGCTCTAGGCGGTCGGTAATTAAAATTTCAGAATTTATTCAGTTCTCCCCCATTTCGTTTTTTACGTTTATTTCTCCTTCCGTCCGTACGAGTTCCTCTCCGCCGCCGTCCGTCCGTGCGCAGCCCCGCCGCCGTTCGTCCGTGCAAAACACCTCCGCCGCCTCCGGTGTAAGTATAGTGATTTGTTATAGTTTGTTATAGTTTTGTTTAAGTTTTGTTTTAGTTTGTTTCATTGTTGTGTATCTTTTTGTATGCGAGTGTTATCAATATTTGCAGTAAATTAATTTGTATGTGTGCCACTCTTTTTTTCTTTTGGATAGATAATAAATCTTTAGAAATTCTTGAGCGAGTTCAGTATATTGAAATATTGTACATAAGATGCTCGATAAAATTCTTGAATGAGTGCAATTCTTAACTGCTTGGTTGTATATAAATGTTAATATTAAGATGACTGGAATCAATATATGCTGCTTAAACTTTTTATAAATTTGGAGTAATACGGTAATCATCATATATATATATAATTATGATTTTTGTTATATATGTTATATGTTGTATATATTGTTTATATATATTATGGGAAAAATGTTTTTTTAGGACTGTAACTTTAGGGTAGTTGGAAAAGTAGGACAATATATTTTCGGGCTTGGAAAAGTAGGACAATATGTTTTCAAGCTTGGAAAAGTAGGACAATATGTTTTCAGGCTTGGAAAAGTAGGACAATAACTTTGGAAAAGTAGGAAAAGTAGGACAATAATTTTGGAAAAGTAGGAAAAATAGGACAATAACTTTTGGAAATGTAGGACAATAACTTTGAAAAATTCGCCTAGATTTACAACTTTTCAAAGTTATTGTCCTACTTTTCCTACTTTTCCAAAGTTAGTGTCCTACTTTTCCAAGCTTGAAAATATATTGTCCTACTTTTCCAAGTCCAAAAACATATTGTCCTATTTTTCCAAGTCCGAAAACATAATGTCCTTAAATTACAACTACGCTATAATTACTGTCCTAAAAAAACATTTTTCCCTATATATTATAGTGATATTATGATTTTGGTTATATAGGTTATTGTGTTGAAATATAATTATGATTTTGGTATATATGTTATATGTTGCACATATTGTATATTATTGAAATTGAAATTGATGTTTAGATGAGTCAACAAGAGGATCAGGGTAGAGGGACAGGGAGAGGTAGAGGTAGAGGGAGAGCCCTTCCTTTACCTCCTGTTCATATGCCTGATATTTCAGGCTCCCACGGATCAGAGAGAGCTAGCTCATCCTTTGTTGCTGGATCTTCATCACGGCAACATCCTCTACAAGACCACGAAATCGCTATAAAAGTGTCTAATAGACAGTAAGTGTTTTTTTATTTGTAATTTATATGCAATATTATGAATATAAAAAATTAAATTTTTACGCAGTTTGCTTCCGGGCCACAAGGTTGCAGAACAGGTCATGAGCTCAATCATGGAAGTGACCTGGCGTTATGGAGTGGGTTCGCGATGTTTGAGCGCTTTTGTAATACCCGAATTAAGTAAATTCATGTGTTATTATTTAAGTCTAGGATTTTAATAACGGTTTTAAATTAGAAAATAAGATTTACTGTTTTTTTTTATTTGAGAGTTGATATGAGAAATTAATTTTATTGGATTAGTTTGAATCAATTAAATTGATTTGGGTTTGAGTGCTTTAAGACTTTTTAGGAGCAAGTTTATAAATAAATTATAGCACGTCAATTAAAGTGAAACATTTCTACATTGAATGAGAATAACGAAGGAGCGGTTTTAGGCGTCACTACTACAAAAAAAGGCTTGGAGAGCTGACAATTTTCCACTTAGAAAGCGGTTAAATGAGCTCTCCAAGAGAAAGCTATGCAAATGTGGAGTGACTTAGAAAGCGGTTTTGGAACCGCTCTCCAAAGTATATTCTATTTTTTAATATTTAGCTTAGAGAACGGTTATAAACCGCTCTATAAGGTCATTTAAAAAAAAAAAAGAATTTATGCCGAGAACGTAACCCGGCGCCATCTCTGTCCCCTGCCTCTTGCAACGAATGCAAGAATCGATTCAGGCCATTGTAGCAGCCGTTGCTCCAGTCGATAATCTGAAGCAAAAATTTCTGATGAAACAAAAATATTTTGAAGAACTCAGATTTTTGCACCTTAAACACCATGCATCTATTTCCAGAGCAAAAAGTGTATGATAAAAGAACTCAGATTTTTGCAACTTATTTTGAAGAAGAAAAAGGCAGAATATGAATCAATGATTTTGAAGATATGTATCAGTGCTGTATCTAAGCTCAATCAATTAATTTACCTTATTTTTTCATAAAACAGAATGAGGTTATCTTCTTCAACACCAAAAATCTATAAGAAATTACTTCAGTCACATGACGGAGATGAAAAGAATGCCCCTTAAAAGTATCAAGAAGGCAAGTTTAAAGTAAGAAAATGTATATACTGTACAGCACATGTTTTGAAAATTCTAAGTCACATGAACATATATAATATATATTCCTTGCATACCATAAGCGGCGACCATAAGCGGCGGAGAGCGATGGCCTAGATTTACACCGTCAGATCTACAACTTCAGGCGGAGAACGACGGAAAGCGGCGTTAGATCTACGTCTGAAAATGGAAAGCGGAAAACGATTCAGTCGCACGAGGCAGCCTTCAGCCGGGGGCGAACGATTCGGAAAGCGGAAAATGATTCGGAAAGCAGAGAACGATTCAGTCGCACGCGGCAGCCTTCATGCAGGCGGCTCCTCTACACGTCTCCGGCGGCGTCTCTTTTGTCTTCTCCATCGCGCGCCGCAGCCCTAGTTTGAGCGTACCTTGATTCGCCGGCGATGACCTCTCTTCTTCTCTCTCTCGCCGGCGTGGAAGAGGCTTTCCAGTTGGTGGCTGCTTTAATTCCGGCAAGAAATTCAATTGAGGGGTGGAATCATATGGTTTTGATAATGGTGGTGTAAAGATGTGGGTTTGCAGAACGTGGGTTTGCAGAACGTGGGTTTCCATTCTGTCCTAATTTTCGGTCAAAGCACATAAGTAGTGGAGTACCAATTAAAGAAAAAATGGGCCCTAATATTTAGAGCAGTTCAAAAACCGCTTTGTAAAGTATTATTATTTTTTTTAAAATATTTTTTTTAGCGGTTTTTAACCGCTTTCTAAGCAAATATATATATTTTTTAATTATTTTCGTATTTACTTAGAAAACTCATTAACAAATGAGCTCTCTAAGTGACAACTTAGAGAACTCATTTGTTAATGAGCTTTCTAAGTAAAGCTATGCAAAGTGTTATTTGTAGTAGTGCGTGGATAACCGATTGGTTGCAATGGGGGTTATAAGTAACTGATTAAGATTTAGGGAGGCAAAAATTATCCATTCGGTTAGAATTTATTGATAGTGGTAACCGACTAAATTTTATATTCAACAAGGTATTTTCTTGGTGTGAGGAGTGAGTGGGTTCAGTGGTTCAATAAAAAAGAAAGGAAGAAAGATGACAAAAATTGAATTAACTTGAGTGGTAAAAAGAAAGAAAGAGAGACCTTTGGCATTTGTATCTGGTTGCGGCTGAGCAAATAAAAAGAAGTATTAGCCATCCTTTAAGCATATATAAGAGAATAGAAAATAATTTCAAATAAGAAGAAAGGTGTGTTCGGAGTGGATCAAAAGTGGACGTGGTTGCGTATGTACATAATTATTTACAAGATTTCAACAATTCAAAAGTGGGGTTTATTTTATGCTTTGTTACTTTTAAATGTTTCATGTGAGTTATTTTATTACTTGTTGACGCATGTTATGACTTTTATAGTCATTCGTTAACGCATGTTTTTCGTGGGAAACCACGCATGCCGGTATGCCGGTGCATCGTTGGTATAGTCAGCGCATCCATGTAAAGCCATGGAACAAGTACAAGTAAAAGAGTATGCATGTTTGTAAGTTGATAATTTTACTTATGTGTGACCTTTAATTGTGACAAAGAAGAATCCTACTGAGCTTGTTGTTTTGCTCACCCCTTTTATTAATAATTATTTTCAGATAGTCAAAATTGAAGGGTTGCGGTTATGGGACGGTGGTGTGATCGACAAGTTTTCTCGAAAGTAATGTTTTTTTATAAGGAATCAATAATGTTTTATTTAATTTTATTGTGCTCATATGTTAAGATAATATCTCTTTGGGGAAGTGTTATTATTATTATTATTAATATTTCATTTCAGTAATATATGTCTGGGAGTGAATGTTGAATTATGTTTTCAAATACTGTATTGATCCTTTTTGTTGGATGAAATAACCACGACAATGTTTTGTTAAAAATAATAATAAAAGTAATATTAATCACGTGGGTTATGTTCAATTTAAAACTAAATACAGTGTAAACTCTATGTACATGAAAGTGTGTGTAAACATATATGTGAGGTAGATATGTGGTTTCCGTAAAGAATAAAAAAAATAAGAAACTTTTTATGTGGTTATAATTGATTAGCTATATGTTAATGTTAATTGTTTAAAATGGTCTAATTGCCACTTTGTAGAAGAAAAATTTGTGCAGGTTATTATGGTAATTCTGCTTAATGTAATTGTTTTTCTTAATCTTTTTTGTATAACAAATATTTGAATTTGCATGATAAGTTTAATTATCCATGCTAGAAATTACATTTCAGCTTTGGTCCAGTAACTTTTGAATGGCAACTAGGTTCAATTGTTGATCCTTTTAACTTTGTAATAGTGAACTTCGTGCGATTAAATTTTCATTTCTGGTCCTCTATATTTTATTTTTATATTCGCTTCAAATTTTAAAACTTAATCCTTTAAGACTTAATTAAGCTCTCTAAGATGAAATTAGTACTATAAATTTTATTAAAGAAAATTAGTTCTCGCCCTAAATTTTGAACTTTCTTTTATTTATATAAAATTTATACTTTTAAAAATGGGGCGTGACAGCTTTAAGGTATATATTTCGTATTAACATTTCAAATTTTATAATAGAATTTAATTTAACTTAAATTGCAGACAAAGTGTATTTGGGATCCCCGCTTCGATGCTGAGGTGCCAGTCCTTTTCCGCTGTAAAGCCCAAGGCCGGATGAAAGAGGTGGTCTCCTCCATGAAGAAGGATTGGCTGGAAAAGGGGACAATTGTCTCTATGGGGACGGATGAAGAGGGTCGTAGCATTTGGGATGGATTGGTCCAATACTGGAATGATCCGAAGCTCCTGGAGAGGGCCGCCAGGGCTAGACAAAATCGTCTCAGCGATCCTTCCAGAGAAGGCGTTGCCAGACACTGAGCTGGTTCTCGGACCATCTATGAGCACGGTCTCGCATTTGTAAGTATTTTTTTGTTTTCTAGCTAGGATAATCAAATATTTTATTATTAAATATAATGATATTAATATAATATTTTTTTTAATAGGAGCAAGAGTACGGACGGCCCGCCAAATACTTTGAGAAACTCGGCTTTGCTCATCCAGTAAATGAGGAGACTGGACAATCCACATACGGTCGCACCACCGAACTTCACGTAAGTACTTCATTATTTAGTTCTAAAATGCCTTTCATTTTTCTATTAATTAATGTTCTATTAATTAATATAATATTATAATATTATTTTGCTTAATTTCAGAACAACCTGAAAGCGGCATTCGAAGAGGCTCATAGTCAAGTGACACCCACCCCTGATAACCCTAACCCTCCCCCTATTGACGAGGACGAGATCTATTTGCAGGTGGCTCCTCGCAAAAAGTGGTTTAGTGAAAATATCAGCAAGATTCAAATCAGTATGAATCTTTGTCAATTTCACATCCTTTCTTTCAACATGATCTCTTATGAAATGATACCTTACATCTATGTGTTTTGATCTAGAGTGTAAAACTAGATTCTGTGTAATAGCAATAGCACTTGTATTGTCACAGAATATAGTAGTTTCTCTTGCATCAATCCCATAGTCTTGTAATTGATATTGCATCCATAAGATTTTTGCACAACAGCTTCCAGCAGCAATGTACTCTGCCTCAGCTGTAGAGAGAGCAATAGAATTTTGCTTCTTACTATGTCATGCCACCAATCTTTCACCTAGGAATTGACAAATCCCACTAATACTCTTTCTATCAATCTTGCAGCCTGCAAAATCTGAGTCGGTGTAACCAATGAGTTCAATTCCTCCTTCTTTAGGATACCACAATCCTAGATTTTGTGTGGATTTGACATATTTGATGATTTTCTTTATAGCATTCGAGTGTGATTCTTTAGGATTAACTTGGAATCTAGCACATACACCTACTGCAAAAAAGATATCAGGCATGCTAGCTGTAAGGTATAACAATGATCCAATTAACCTCCTATATTTGGTTACATCAACACTTTTGCCATTATCATCTTTGTCAAGACTCAAAGAAGGTGTCATAGGTATATTGGTAAGCCTAGAGCTGTTCAATCCAAATCTTTTGATAAGCTCTTGAGTATACTTAGCTTGATTGATGAAAATTTCTTCTTTCATTTGCTTAACTTGTAATCCCAAAAAGAAATTCAGATTTCTCATCATGCTCATTTCAAATTTCTTAGTCATGAGCTTAGAGAACTTTCTGCATAATTCTTCATTGGTTGAGCCAAAGATTATATCATCAACATAGATTTGAACAAGCAATATGTCATTTCCATGTTATATTTTTCTGAATAAGGTCTTGTCAACCATACCCTTTCTGAATCCATTTTTGATCAAATGATCACATAGGGTATCATACCATGCTCTTGGTGCTTGTTTAAGTCCATAAAGGGCTTTTCGAAGCTTATAACCATGTCTTCAGCTGTAGATTCCTCAAATCCTGGTGGTTGTTCAACATACACTTCTTCTGATAGTAAACCATTAAGAAATGCACTCTTTACATCCATTTGATAGATTGTAAAGTTCATATATGCAGCATAGGCTAGAAATATTCTTATAGCTTCTAATCTTGCAACTGGGGCAAATGATTCATCAAAATCTATGCCTTCAGATTGACAATACCCTTGAGCAACTAGCTTTGCTTTATTTCTGGTCACAATTCCATCTTCATCAAGTTTATTCTTGAATACCCACCTAGTTCCAATCATTTTGTGATTCCTAGGTCTTTGAACAAGTTCCCATACTTGATTTCTCTCAAAACCATTCAATTCTTCTTGCATTGCAATAATCCAATTGACATCTTGCAGTACTTCATGAACATGAGTAGGTTCTGAAGATGAAAGAAATGTAGCAAACATTGCCTCATGTATCTGTTTTCTAGTCTTTACAGCATCTGATAGGTTTCCAATTACATGCTCAGGGAGTGATCTTTCAACCAAATCAAATCTGATTCAGGTTCTAGTCTTTGATCATTATTCTCTACAACTGTAGATTCACCTACTGCAGACTGATCAAGTCCTTTTGTTGGTGTTTCTACTTTTGTTAGAACATTCTCATAGACTAGGTCTTCAACATTCTCTAAGGGAGGTAACTCAACTATCACAGTGCCAACGTCTTTGTTGATCAATTCTACAGGAGTTTTGATTTCAACATACTGCAGCTGACTTGTAACTGTAGAGTTATACTCTTTAGAGTCTTCAACAATTTCTTTAGGGGAGCTATGTTGTTCATAAAAAACAACATGATGTGACTCTTCCACAATCATTAACCTCTTGTTATACACTCTGAATGTTTTACTAACATTAGAATAACCTAAAAAGATACCTTCATCAGACTTTGAATCAAAAGTCTTGAGATGTTCTTTCCCATTATTCAGTATGTAGCATTTACATCCAAATATGTGTAGATAAGAGATATTAGGTGACCTTCCTTTCCATAGCTCATATGGAGTCTTCTTATGATCTTTCACTATCAAGCATCTATTTTGAGTATAGCATGCAATGCTTGTAGCTTCTGCCCAAAACTTTTTAGGCAATTTTGCTTCAACAATCATTGTTCTGGCTGCCTCCTTGAGTGTTCTATTCTTCCATTCTGCAACACCATTTTGCTGCGGGGTTCTAGCTGCAAAGTATTCATGCATTACGCCATATAGTGAACACTATTCTTCAATGACTTGATTTGTGAATTCTGTTCCTCTATCTGATCTGATCTTCACAATCTTCAAGTTCTTGTCATTCTGAATCCTTTTCAACAATTCTGGTAGCTTCTATAGAGTTTCACTCTTCTTTCTTAGAAATACTGTCCAAGAAAATCTTGAGTAATCATCTACTACAACCAAAGTGTATTTCTTTCCACTTATTCTTACAAGTTCTATGGGTCCAAAAAGATCCATATGCAGTAATTCAAGTATCCTTGATGTGCTTGAGTGTGTCTTGCTTTTGAAAGTCTTCTTGATTTGTTTCCCTTTAACACAAGCATCACATAAATGTTCCTTTCTGAACTTTGTGTTTGGTAGACCCCTTACAAGTCTATTATTCACAAGTTCATTCATGGTTTTGAAGTTTATGTGATTCATCCTTTTGTGTCATAACCAACTAACTTCATTGGAACTGTTAGCTAGAAAGCAGGTAGTTTCAGCTGTAGAGTCCCACTCAACAATGTAAACCTTTCCTTTTCTAGTTCCTATCAGTTTTGTGTTTTGGGATTCAATGTCTTTGACTATGCAAGTGTCATGTGTAAAGTCTATAGTGTAGCCTTTGTTACAGAATTGACTTACACTAAGCAAATTGTGCTTCAAACCTTCTACCAAGTAAACATCATTGATTTGAACATTTCTTTTGAGCAGACTTCCTGATCCTTTAGCTGTTCCACTGGCATTATCACCAAAAACAACCTTAGGACCTTTGTGATCTTTCACATTTTGTAACAAATTTCTATCTCCAGTCATATGTCTTGCACAACCACTGTCTATGTACCAAATCTCTCGTTTGGTGGTTGTAACATGTCCCTGCAAAATAAAATGAGTTATTTAGAAATCCAATACTTTGGATATCCTCCAGTGTTACTCTTTGCAATCCAAGCCTTTTTGGGAGCAGTAGAGTTGTCAACTCTACAGTTCTTGCTTGATCCTCCTCTTTGAATGCTTGAAAAGGGAGACATATCTGATATATTTCCATTCCAGAATCTGTCAAAGTTAAGTCTTCTTTCAACGTTTAACTTGTGAAAGACTTATTCTTCTGATTGTATAGTTGATTCTGCAGTTGGTTTCAAAATCATGTTTTGCAACATGTTTGTAACATCTTCTTCAGTATCATTCATGATCTCCTTGATCTTCTGTTATCTCCTTGGTGAAAATTCTTTGAATGAATTCAAGAATTTCAAAGCTTTTGGCAGTAGGGTTGAGTTTACAGCTTCTTCAGGGGTTGATTCTTTGATGAACTTCCTTTCTGGTTTAGGAATGGACTTTTGCAAATATATCATCCAGGTGCAAGGATTATATCCTATTCCAGTCAAGTCCTTTGTGTGTCTTTGCTCAAACAACATCTTCTTTAATTGTTTGTATGACTTTCCAAAACAATCTAGCTTTTTTTGATAATAAGCATTGCTTTCTTCAAGATCAGCTATTATAAGTTCTTGAGTTCTGATAGTTTTCTTTAGTTCAGCACAGTCTACAGCTCTACAACTTGCTTCATTGAAAAGTTCTTCATTGTCATTTTTCAGACAACTGTAACCTTCTTTGAGTTTTTGTAGAATCTGCAGTTGTTGTTCAGCATCCTCTACTCCAGCTAACAAAGCTTTAACATGTTCCCTTCCAATGTGATTATCTCTTCTAAGATCTTCATTTTCTTCTTGTAGTCTTTGGATTGCACTAAGCATGTCACTGGAAGAATCCTTTTCTGTAACATAACTTGATGATGATGAGCATACCTCTTTATCTTTAGTCATAAGACAGATTAGGGCTTCTTCATCTGAATCTGTAGAGTCAGAGTCTTCTAAGTCTGCAGTTGACTTTTGAGAAGAAGAGGGACAATCTTCGAGGTTTTTATCAAACTCTGAAAGTAGTGCTCTAATTATCTCCTTGTCAAATTTTTTCTTTCTATCTTTTCTGATTCTCTTTTCTTCATCTGTATATTTCTCACCTTTGGGGTATGGATAATCCTTGATGTAATGTCCAGGTTTTCTGCAGTTATAACACAAGTAAGTTGAGTTAGGTGCTGTAGATTTCATCTTACCATCTTTCTTTGGTGTGAACTTTTTCTTCTTAGTCCATTTGCTAAACTTCTTGAGCTGCTTTATAAAAAGAGCCAAGTCTTCATCATCAGAACTTGTAGCTGCAAGGTTGTCAGCTACTAGAGCTATAACCTTACTGCTGTCAGGTTCTTTTCTCCTACTTATGTCAAATTCATAAGCCTTCAGGTCTGAAAAGAGTTCAAAGGTGGATATATTAGATAAATCCTTTGATTCTCTCACAGCAATGACCTTCATGTCCCATTCAGAAGGTAAGCCTCTGAGAACCTTCATGTTCATTTCTCTTTGTGAGTAATCTTTACCAAGTGAGTCTAGCTCATTGAGAATTTCAATGAATCTTGATTCAAACTTTTCAAGAGTTTCATCAGATTTCATCTTGACGTTCTCAAACTTTTGAACTGCTATCATGAGTTTGTTTTCCTTGATTTGTTTAGTTCCTTCACAAATCATTTCCAATTTTTCCCATATATCTTTTGCAGTTTTATAGTTTTTGATCTTACTAAACACAATTTTATCAAGTGAATGATAAATAATGTTCTTTGCAAAATTGTCAAGATTGGACCTTCCCTTGTCATCCTCTGTCCATTCTTTTCTAGGTTTGGGGATGATCTGAGCTAGTCCAGCTTACTTATCAGCTGTAGTGTTGGCCATCACAATAGGTATAGGGCCATCTTCTATGATAGATCACATTTCATAATTGATTGCAGACAAGTGTGCTTGCATTCTAATATTCCATTCATAATCCTCAGCAGAGAACATAGGAACCTTGGATATCTCCATTTTGGGAGCCATGCAAGTATGCAAGTGTGTTTTTCAAAAACAAAAGGATCTAGCTAGGTACTGATCAAAGCAGTGGCACGCCAACTGCTCTGATATCACTTGTTGGTCCCTTAATTTGTCAAGGTCTAGAGTGGGGGGTGAATAGACCTTGAGTCAAAATCAAATTTTCAAAATTTTCAAAAGAGGGAATTCTAGAACCTTACAGTAGCCTCTATAAGTTCAAAAAACAATAAGTCTACAAGAGGTTTTGAACAGGACCACAAATGTTACATCTATGGATTAAAGAAGTCTACAGCTGCAGAGTTTAAAACTTGCAAATAAAAAGATAACTTGTAGACAAGAAATTAGAGGGATTCTCACACTTGAAAGTGTATTGAGAATACTCTAATGTGCAACGAAAAATAAGTGAGTGTTAATGAAAAAAAATATAAACAAACTTAACAGCTGAGTGACTTAGACAAGTCTACAGCTGTAGAGTCAATTTCTTTGTGAAAAACACAAAGTCTATGCACTTGATTTTAAAAGAATGATGAATGTAACAAGTAAGTAAATATGCAATACATAAATATAAATGACAGAAAGTAAATAGACAATATTTATAGTGGTTCAGTGTCTATGAAAAAGACAACCTACATCCACTGTTACACCACTTAGGTGCCAAATTCACTAAGATCCACTAAAAGAAATCACACATTCCGTGACGAAATTTTGTGTGACGACACAAAATTCATCACAATATGTTACCTACAAGTGACAAATTTAATTTTCGTCACCAAAAAGTGAGAATTCGTGATGAATTTTCTTTTTGTCGCCACTGGTGTTTTTCTTCGTCACTAATTCGAAATTTTCATGACAAAAATAAGAAATTCATCACAATAAACTTTGGTGACGATATTCATAATATTTAGTGACGATATTCAACGTCATGAAAAATAGTATTTTTGTGACAACTATACGTTTTGTCATTAATTATTCAAAAGAATTTGTGACGCACTTAATTCATCACAATATTATTTGGTGACGATTGTCATTGTAATTAGTGACGATCATAGTCGTCATATAATATATAATATTAATGATAATTTTATGTTTCGTCGCTAATTGTTCATAGTAATTAGTGACATATTCTTTCGTCACCAATATTGATATATAGTGACGATTAATAATCTTTTTTTAATGACACACTTATTTCGTCACAATATTATTCGGTGACGATCTCAATTTTAATTAGTGACGATCAATATTGGTCATATAATATAAAGTTTTAATGACAATTTTATGTTTCGTCGCTAATTGTTCATAGTAATTAGTGACATATTCTTTCGTCACCAATATTGATATATAGTGACGATTATTAATCTTTTTTTAATGACGCACTTATTTCGTCACAATATTATTCGGTAACGATCTTCATTTTAATTAGTGACGATCAATCTTGGTCATATAATATTCAATTTGCATGACTATTTTATGTTTCGTCATTAATTGTTCATAGTAAATAGTTACATAGTATGTTGTCACCAATATTTATATATGGTGACGATTAATAAATTTTTCCATATAAAATATAGATTTTACTGAATAAAATTGTGAATATAAAATTTATTAAAAAAATTTGTTTATTAAGGTTCGATCACAAAACCTTTCGATTAAACTTGACAAATAGACAAATAACGACCAAATAGCTATATAATTTTTATTTTAATTTGATATTTATTATTTATTATCTTTTTGCCAAATAATCTAGATAATTTTTATTTTAATTTGATGTTTATTATTTATTTTATTTTTGTCAAATAATCTAGATAATTTTTATTTTAATTTGATGTTTATTATTTATTATCTTTTTGCCATTAATTAATTTTTCTGTATAAAATATAAATTATATTAAAAAAATCGAAAAATATAAATTTTAATCCATCAAGGTTCGAACGTGGGACACTTTTACCTAAAGAGGATAACTACACCACTGGACAGTATAAAAAATGAATACATCAATGGCACTTGAACCTATGACCTTTCCAACAAAATAACTTGTCTTTCACCAACTAAGCTACACATAGCTTGTTTATTGAACATGAAAAAATATGATAAAATAGAATCCCTATTACTCCCAATTAAATTCTTGGAAAGTTGATAACTAAAAAAGAAATTAAATTCTTGGAGAGTGGATAACTAAAAATTTGGGGTGACAGAGGCTCGAACTCAAGACCTCAAGATCACTCAGAACTATAAGACCTACGCGCTAGCCAACTACGCCACCCCCACACATGTAAATTTTTTATATATTGTAACTAAAAAATTAAATCTTAATATTGTTTTAAAAAATATCATAAAAAAATCCCCAATACTCGCCCTAGCTCCCCAATTTCGGCGTGAATCAAAGAGAAGTTGCGTGAATTGTGAATTTTGGCGCATTCAGCAACCAGAAACCGCGACGACAATTTGGTGTGATTATCAATTTGATTAATGATTTAGTGATTCAATTTACAAGTATTGATGTTGGGATCCTAATAGTATCACTCTTTTGTGAGGATGGTATTAGGAACTACTCAGTCTAGTATTACATACTATTAGGTTATTTCCTAGTACCATCCTCACAAAAGAGTAATACTATTAGGTTATTTCCATAA
>JAPKLY010002050.1:6985-23998 GCA_026898435.1 Prunella vulgaris | reverse complement strand
TATTCACATGTCAAAGTTCAAGCGTTATAAGCTTCTCATAACTACTTCCTGGAATGCCGGTATAAAGAGTATTTTTCTCTGATGCCCTCAGAGCTACAGAAGTGCCTGAAAGTTAAATGTTGAAGTGGTATGGTATTTTAACATTTTTCTGCAGAGCAACAATTTTTGCTGAACCTTCTACCCTAATACCTAAGGCCAAATTCTGTGAAACATTAGAAAAGATAAACTTTACGAGAAAATTAATTTACGTGAAAGAAAATGGTGAACCATTTATTGTGGAATTAGTGCCATATGTGGCAGGAGGGCATACTGCTGCTGAGTGATCTGGTGGCGTTCTCATATAAAAATGGGTTGTTCTGACTCCAACTAAGATCTATTTATGCCTGGTTGAATGAGAATTGCCATCTCTAAATTTGGATGTCTATCTTGGCTTGTTAATCCAATCATTTAATCTAACCTTATGACATCGCATGAGCATTTGATGCTGATAAATGCTGTTTTATAATGGGAATTTCAGAGTTCTTTTTTATATGTCTAAATTTTATTTTCCTAAGCTGTTAACTAAAGTTAATTAAATAGATGGGTTAATATTGTTACGTTGTCCTTATCTATCCCCTCCATCTCTCTTGGGCTGATAAGAGACCATTTTATCTTATCTGTTTAGAGGGAAGAGAACTATTCAGCTATTTTTTTTTTATTTTTTTTTTATCCATACAGCTTCAGAAACATTTAAGTGCGAAAGACTATCCATATCACAAGTTCAGTACAGGTTTGAAGACCATTTTCAATCTCAATTATGTTTCGATAGAAAACTGTGTGGATAGAGATTATTGTGCCTCGATATCCTTAGAAGGCACTCGTGCGGTTGCTTGAAGCTTATTTTGCTAAAAGTTTTTCTTCTCTTGCGCCACTCACTTTTGCTTGATTTTATTAATATCATTTGCCGTTCTATTGTTTGTAATCTTTTGTGATGTATTACCAGGAAATTGGGAGACTTTGGAAGTCCGGCCAAAAGAAAGAGGAGTGGATACGAGACAGGAGCTTCTGCGGTTTTACAATGAAAATTATTCTGCTAATCTCATGCATCTTGTAATATATAGTAAAGGTAACAGGCTATATTACCTAATTTATACTGTCTATTTGTGTTCAACTGTATGAGCTAATTAAATTGGATTGTAGCTGGCCTCGATAAATCTGAGAGCCTGGTGCGGAGCAAATTTCAAGATATCAGAAATACAGATCGAAATTGTATATGTTTTCCTGGACAACCTTGTGATTCCGAAAGTCTTCAGGTACTGCTATATGTTATTTGAATTTATTCTTTCTATCATGATCCCCATGTGGAGAACTCCCTACTTTGGAAAAAGATTTAAGATTATTAGAAAAATCTCACTGGTTACGGTTACTCTACATAGCTTCACCTATTAGTGCTACCCATTCTTTTTCTCTTTTCTCTAAATGCATCAGACTACATCATCAGTGATTATCAATTATTAGTCCATGGTTGCAGTGAAGCTCACTCTTTAAGTTGTTGGACCAAGTTTGGAACTCAGCAGCTCACCACTTATGATTTTGCCATCCATCTACACTGACACCAGTGACTATTGTTTGCATCTTTGCTTGTGTAATTTATTTATTACAGAAAAGGTGTTTAATGCCTGAAGCAATGCTTGATTACATGCATTAATATCGCCGAATCTTTCTATTTGGCAAGATATTAAAATAATTTTTTCGCTTTTTCGTTTCTGATTCAGATTCTTGTCAAAGCGGTTCCAATCAAGCAAGGTCACAAGTTGAGATTTGTATGGCCAATAACTCCAGGAATTCATCATTACAAGGAAGGGCCGAGCAAGTATCTGAGTCATATGATTGGCCATGAAGGAGAAGGATCTTTGTTTTACATCTTGAAGAAGTTGGGTGGGTGTTGAGCTTCCTTTTCATGTCCCAATTCTACCTCCCTCTTTTTCCTGGTAGAAGAAACTGAGTGTAAGATATCTGGTCTTCCTTTCCAAAAACATACAGGTTGGGCTACAAGTTTAAATGCTGGTGAATCAGATTGGACGTATGAGTTTGCTTTCTTTAAAGTCAATATTCATCTGACAGATGCTGGTTGTGGTAAGTCTTGAGTCTTTTTCTTTTACTTTCAGCTTATGTTGAGGATGCCTGAGGCTTGTGATGGATAATTTTGAAGAGCTCGATATAATCCAAGTTCTTAATTAATTTATCTACATCTTTTTTGTTTGTGATAATCATAGAGCATTTTGAGGATATTGTGGCACTGTTGTTCAAATATATTCGCCTTCTGCAGCAAGCTGGTCCCTGCCAATGGATTTTTGATGAGGTATAATTAATAAAATCTATTATTGCTTAATGATAAAGTGTAAGATGTATTCATAATAAAATACTGCAGGAAATATCTTTGCAACTGGTTAAAAAATGTTATTTGAATTAAACGTTTTCCTGATTCATGAAACTGTATTGCTTTCAGAATCACATCCACCAATCAACTTCTTCAGGTTTACTCGGTTTAACTTTAGATTGTTATATTTTGTACCTTAATGAGGTCAAAACTCACTAGCATGTGCACAGCTGAAATTGTGTCCTATGCAATTTTTGATGGTATTAAATGCTAACCATTGCCCAGTCTAATATGACTGTGGTTCTAGCAATGCTACAGAGGTTTTTGCTTTCTGTGGCTTCTTTGAAATGTTACTTCTATTCATTTGAACGTCATCAGATTTAAACTGAAAGTGGCTCGCTTAACTCTCTTGATCCAGACCTTGAACTTTATCAAAAAGGAAGTATGAGCATCCTGGTTCCTTAGACCTGCTTTTGTTATCTTTTGAGTGACTTTAATATTTGCATTTTGAATTTCCGGATTTGCATTAAAGGAATTATGTGCCCTGCTTATTCGCCATGTTCCTTTTCATTGCTTAAACTGTTTGAGATTTATGATCAGATTTCCAGTTAGAGACTTAACTTCTTTTATTTTTATTAATTAATGAAGCTTGCATCCATTTGCGAGACCTCCTTCCATTATCAAGACAAGACTCGTCCCATCGATTATGTGGTTAATGCTACATTTAATATGCAGGTAACCAGTTTTATTTTCATAATTGATTATTGACATCTCATATACCTCCGACTCTGAAAAGTTTGCGTACTTTCCTTTTTAGATTGTCTCACACAATTTTTGCATACTCCAAAATAGAAATATTCCTAGATTCTACTCATTACACTTTTTCTTAAATATTGTGCCACTGAAAGTACAACAATGTTTTGAGGGACGGAGTTAGTAACTTCTATGGTAAGTATTAATATATCATATTTAAGGTGGAAAAATACCTAATACTTGCAACATCCTGTTAAATATATATTTTGTGTGCAAGCAAAAATTGAAAAGCGAGATTTGGTGTAAAATTGATAAAATACGCAAAAATTATTATGATTCTTAGATCGTCGAAAGATTTTAATTTTAGTTATTCATGTGATTGATTATAATTGTTATTACTACAATTGGCATCTTGTTAATCAATATTATGTTTTTTTATTTCAATTGATTTAGATGATTTGAAAATCCTTATGTTTCATATTGGAATTATAAGTACCTTAAAAAAAAAGGTAGGTTTCCAGTAAGTTTAAATTTCATTTCTCTGATAATTTACCTTTGAAAGGTAGGAATTATAGAATACCTCAATTCCTCTCTCTTTCCTTCTGTCTACCAATACAAGAACACTTGACCTCTATAAGTAGTGGTGGTGATCAAGCCTTGAGTTATCAATTATGCTCATTCAAAAAATTGATCTTAAAATCATTGTTCAGATGTAAAGAATTGTTCCAGTTTGATTAGTGAGGCTCATGTTCCCTGAAATGTTTCTGTTAATTTTCTTTGAAGTATTGAAAGTTATGGTTATTATGCCTGACATTTTGTTGTTGTTTCCATATATGTATTGTAGTTTTATCCTCCAATAGATTGGCTGGTGGGATCGTCATTGCCTTCAAAGTTTAATCCTGAAAGGATACAGTCAGCATTGAAAGAGCTGAGTCCTTACAATGTGAGGTTAGTTTATTCATTAGTGTTGGATGGACATTTCATCCTTCTTTTTATATAACTTGCATCTATATGATTTCACCTTTTATGCTTGTCTATGTTAAGAAATGTGAACATATAGATGATTCTTTTCTTCCTGACCAGAATTGATGTCTCTTATGTAACTGTGCATCGAGTTCCTGGAGGCAAAGACGGAAAAAGATAGTTTTGTAACTTTGTTGATGCCCAATACACCTTTGTTGCCCTGTAGAATTCTTTTTAAACTTGGCATCATTTGTTTGTTCTGTATTTTTTATAATTTGTGATATGCAGAATATTTTGGGAGTCAAAAAAGTTTGAAGGACTTGCAGATTTAAAAGAGCCTTGGTATGGAACAGCATATTCTTTAGAGAGATTAGATGGCTCCACAATTGAGGTTGACCTCTTCTCCTGTATTTTATGCTGGAACTTCTCTTCTACCACTTTAAATCTCTATATGATTTTTCACTTGTGGGACACTAAGATTTTTTATCGACTTGCAGCAATTGATTGAAAGAGCTCCTGATGAGGATCTGCATCTACGTGCCCCTAATATGTTTATTCCTACAGACCTATCTCTTAAGAAAGTCTCAGAGCAAGTAAGTTGTTTCTGTTACTTAAAATAACAACATCTGTTCTTTAGAAATATGTCTTACAATGTCGTTTCTTGTTTGTGCTGTATTGACCTATGGAATAGATGAAGTTACCTATTTTGTTGAAGAAAACACAATACTCAAGGTTGTGGTACAAGCCAGATACTGCCTTTTCAACTCCAAAGGCATTTCTTAAGATAGATTTCCATTGTCCCTTTGCTGGAAGTTCCCCAGAGACAGCAGTCCTCACTGATATATTTACGCGTTTGTTGATGGACTACTTAAATGAATATGGTAAATACTCTTGATTAAGATGTAGCGCAATAATTGTATTATACCTGAACAAATTATGTTATGTACTTGTTTAGCTCATCTAAATTGGGAAGTGAGTTTATTTTTGGACTCGTTTCATGTTCTCACCTTCTGCTTTTCCTTGTCTGAATCCGAGTGAGTAAAACAATTCTTTCTCTTTCCTGTTTGTTTATTCCAGCATATAATGCAGAGGTTGCCGGTCTTTATTATGGAATTAGCAGCACTGACTTTGGCTTTCAGGTAAGTATAAGCTGTTAGTGGCACTTCCCCCATAAATATCATTCTCTATCAGTGACCAACAGCATCTAGAAAAGGCCGAGCAGTTTACAATTGGAAGTTTAAGAATTATGTCATTGTCGAGTCCATAGCAAAAGCTACGAACACCATGTTAAAATGTGACATTTACAAACGACTTATAAAGCAATCAACTGCATGCAGTTAAAAACATTACAAGGTTATACTTACAACTACATCACACCTAATGATATGCATGCTGCTATACCATCACTGGCATTATCTTTCTGTATCAGTTCTATGAGCTTTCTTTCATCAGCTTTACACTACGGTTTCAGAAATTTCTTGCTTTTGCTGTCTGTAAGCCACTCTGCTTCGAACTAATTATTTTTTCAATTATATCCGTACCTCTCCATACAGGTGACTGTGGTGGGTTATAACCACAAGCTGATGATCTTACTGAAGACTGTAGTACAACGGCTTGCAAACTTTGAAGTTAAACATGACAGGTTTGCTGTTATTAAGGTACATAAACTCTGTATTACTTGGAATATATCAGATCTATATGGCTGAGTTCATCTGGTTACCACCAGAATAACATTGTCCTATCAAATGGTATATCAAATAGAACATGTCTAAAAGCTTTTCGATAATTTTCTTTAACCTGTTTCTGTTTGTTGCGCATATACACAGGAATTGGTAGCAAAAGAATATCAGAATTTGAACTTCCAACAGCCATATCAGCAGGCTATGTATAACTGCTCATTAATACTACATGACCAAAGATGGCCGTGGAATGAGGAGCTTGAAGTTCTTCCTCATCTTGAAGTGGAGAATCTCGTGAAGTTTTATCCTTTAATGTTATCAAGGATCTTTTTGGAATGCTACGCGGCAGGTTCTAATTCTTACCTCGTTTCATTGTTGTTACTTTCAACCTTGTCTATCCTTACTGTTCACCAATCCATTGTTGCTTATATGTAGGAAACCTTGAGCCAAATGAAGCAGAGTCCATAATCCAACACATCGAAGATGTCTTCTTCAAGGATTCTAATCCCAAATCTCAGCCTTTGTTTGCCTCTCAATACATGACAAATAGAATTGTCAAGCTCGAGAAGGGAGTACATTACTTTTATAGCACGAAAGGCCTGAATCCTAGTGATGAAAATTCTGCTCTTCTCCATTGCATTCAGGTATGGGGTATAACTGAGATAAACAGCAGTATCTTGTCAATTAATATCTTTTGGGTGGTGTTGCAAACAAGCTAAATAACAAAGGATGCAATTACTTATGTAACCATGGTTTTAGGGCCACTATGGTTAACCTACTGTTTGAAATCAGATATCTTTATTATTTGGTAATTTCAATCATTTGTTGTGTACTTGTGTCGGAGAGAAATGCTAATGTGAACTATAGACTTGCTTCACAATCTGCTTTTATAGACACTGGATAGAGTTTGATTAACAGCCTCCTGTGAAAAATTATGTAGAAGATCAAAGTTCTGGAAATAATCAGGTCAATAGAACATTTTCTGTGGAGAGATCACCTTCGATCTAGTCCTTGTCCTGTTCCTCTAGTATGAATAAGGTCCCCAACATATCTTCTCTCAAAATGTATATGGTTTTGAATATTACTACTTTGAAATTATGTAGGTGCACCAGGATGATTTCAAGTTAAATGTCACACTTCAACTTTTTGCTTTGATAGCGAAGCAACCTGCTTTTCACCAGCTTAGATCAGTTGAACAGCTTGGGTATATTACTGTACTTATGCAGAGGTAAGGGGAAAAACTCAATACTGAAAAGTTCTTCAACCGTGCCTAAGTAATTTTTGTGTCACAACCCATTATGCTGTTCTTATTTGGAGAACTTGTATACTGTAGGAATGACTCTGGTGTTCGTGGTATACAATTCATAATCCAATCCACTGTCAAGGTATAGATTGTATCTGTCGTCTATTGCGTTAGTGTATATAGTATGGCTATATGTGTCTTTATACATTATATATCCAACTTATTATAAGCTACTTACTGTTGTGTTTCAGGGTCCTGGTCACATTGATCTCAGAGTTGAATCGTTTCTCAAGATGTTTGAAACTACGCTCTATGAAATGCCGATCGATGAATTTAAGGTATCGATGAACAGTTACTTTTACAATGTTGAGCATTTTTGTGATTACAAACTAGGACGGGCAAGCTAGTCGCCAAGGTGGAGCTTGAAGTAGTAATATACACATTGCATTCTTCTGGCACAATTTACGTCTAAGAAGCTGATTTATGAAAATTTATTCATCACGACTTTACAATAAGAGGCTTACAACTAGACTAAAGCTGAAAAATTGAACAGCAAATTTTTTGTAAATCAAAGAAATACGTTTGTCAAAACATAGAAACTTTATGGCTATTTGATTCTATTCTACCGGGTATTTTTTGTTTTTCTCTATTTTCCCACGTCCGTTTGTGATTAACAATAGTTCCAATCACTTGTCACAGAGCAACATTAATGCACTTATCGACATGAAGCTTGAGAAGCACAAAAATCTGCGAGAAGAATCTGCATTCTACTACCGAGAAATATCTGACGGGACTTTCAAATTTGACAGGAGAGAATGCGAGGTATGGAGATCGAATCCACTTCTGCTTCTTCCAACTCTCATTTCACTTTCTATGGATATCTCAAATCCACATTCCGAATCATTTGCTGTAGCCCATGCAGAACTTAAGAGTTTTATGCTTTTGGAAAATGTTCATTTTCTTTATTGATGTTATGATGATTAACGAAACAGGTTGCAGCGCTGAGGCAACTAACTCAACAAGACCTGATAGATTTCTTCAACGAGCATATTAAAGTAGGAGCACCCCACAAGAAAGGTTTGAGCGTAAGGGTGTATGGGAGCGCACACTCTTCAGAGTACCCAACAGATAATTCCAAACCTGCTGAGGGTAATGCTGTTCGAATAGAAGATATCTTGAGTTTCAAAAGGTCTCGACCTCTCTATGGCTCGTTTAGAGGAGCTCTCAGCCAGAAGCTGTAAGATGCAGAATCATACGCTCGACTTTGGAGATACTACGGAAATACAGAATCAACTTGAACTAAGCTGGCATTATCCTGCTGTGGTTTCGTATACTCATTGCTGTAGAAAGTTAAACCATAGGAATAGGATACATATTTACAACCAATTTCTCATCAATAATCAAAGTTACTATTTTCAGCAAACTTTACAGGATCGTTGTGAAATTTACGCCTAATATGATCATATGATCATCTTAAACAAATCTGATAATTGATGGCAGGGGTAGGTGCACAATTAATCCCCGTTTCGATCAAAGCTTAATCGGATTTATATGAAGTTCGATGAATATGTTCAACCTCCGGGGGTTGACCTAGTGGTTTAAGAGTACGAGTTTTTCTACATCTTAAACGTGCAATCATTTGAGTTGCATGTCTTACTATCATCAGCTTATAAAACTACACTCTTTACTACAAAAACCTCTCCTTCAACGTTTTTTTTTAAAAAAAAATTTGTTTTTGTTTTCATTTGTAATTATTCATGTTTATGAAGAAGTTTCATGCATATTTTTGCATTTAGATGTGTTTTGTGATGTGGAATGTGAAATCTCTACCTTGAAAAAGAACAGGAAATATAAAGCTCTATACACATGTGTATAGCAAATTAGAGATGCGAGGATATGAAATTTGTGTTGTTTTTTGGCAATTATGATCTGCTGTTACCTTCTTTACTAACTACTGCTCGTGTGCATAATCTTGCTTCTGAATTTTGTTCTATAATGTATGCCTCTTATTCTGCATCTTTACCTTCTTATCGAACCAGCCCGTTAATATATAAGTATTTCACGAGTTCGAATTTGACCCGTTTATCAATATAAGTCATCTGAGCCCAAGTTTTAACAAATTGAGTCAAGCAGGTTGCTTTTATATATATATATATATATAAATATATAATTTTTTTTATCAGGAACAACTCAAATCAAAACTAATTAACAGTACACACAAAGCATTTTGTTCTCCAAAAACTTTATTTTGGTTCTTTTCTTGTTTATTCCTAAATATTTTATAAATAGAAATTCTGTCTTACTTTCAGTTTAATTAATTTTATTATTTAAATAATATAAATTTACACATTAGTTTTCAATACTTCAATTGTTATTTGCTTCCTCCACCTCGTAGGAATTTGGACCATATGGGATGACATATTTTTTTTTAGAAAAAATGTGTTTTATATATAAAGAATTGATATACGGATAAATATTTATATGGATTAGTTTTGTATGCACCAGTTACACGGTGCAACTCAAGTTCATTTTTTAAAAGTTACACAAAATACTATTGAAAAGTTATTCATGTTATTACTGAAAATTGTATCTTTCATAGTGTAATTTTTTAGTAATAATTTGTGCAACTTTTCAGTAATAAATTGTTTAATTTTTTAAAAATGAACTTTAGTTGCATCGTGTAATTGGTGCACAGGAGACTTACTCTATTTATGATATGTAAGTTAATTTTTTTTCAGTAATGTTTAATTTTGTGTGGAACTATTATGAAGTAAAGAAAAGTGCTTAAACTTTCGTGGGGTATTGATTTTTTTTTTTTTTAAAGTGTAGAGTAAAATGTACAAATTCTCTTGGGCCAAGGGAATATCTTTAAAAAATTTAACAGCAGAGCTGAGGGAAAGTTTCACCCCTTTTCTGCTTTTCACAGTTATATCCCACCGCTCCACGCCTAGGGGTGAGCACTATTCGAAAAAAATCGAATCGAACCGAAATAGAAATTTGATTCGGTTAATTTAGTATTCAGTTCGGTTTTGGTTTTAAATTTTTAATTTTTTGGTATTCGGTTTCGGTTTCGGTTTTCGTGGCAAAAATACCATAATACCAAAAACCGAAACGAAATAAAATATTATATATATAATTATATATATTTGAGATTAGATATAATTATATATATATTTTATATATAAAAAAACACTTAATTAGATTAGATATATACTCCCTCCGTCCCGTAGGAATTTGCACCCTACGGGACGGCACATTTTTTAAGGAAAATATGTTTTATATATAAAATAGTGGCATATGAGTAAATATGTGTATAAGTTTGTGAGTGTGCACGTAAATCAATGTTTCCTTTTTTAGTAGTGTGCAAATTTGTGTGGGACGTCCGAATAAGGAAAGTGTGCAAATTCCTATGGGACAGAGGGAGTATTAGATTTCGGTTATGTATATATAATATATTATATAATTATATATACTAATAGTAATATATACTAATATTATACTCACTCCGTCCACAAAAATTGGACTACCTTGGCAATTCACGGTTATTAAGAAAAGTTGATGTTGATGTGTAAAAGTGATTGTATTGGTATAAAAAAAAATTTAATTATTAAAAAAATACTTGATGTGATGGGTAAAAGTGAGTATATATATAAAAAAAATGAAAATAATGATTGTAAATTTTCCATTTTAAGTAAGTAGACAATTTATTGTGGACGACTGTTTAAGGCAACGTGGACCATTTATCGTGGACGGATGGAGTATATTTTAAAGGGTTAATTTTATAAAAATGCACCACCTTTTACTCAACTTTCAATTTAATCCTGAGATATATTTCCTTTGCTGAAGACATGTTTTTAAGTCTGAGGATATGAAATTTTGTGTTGTTCCTTAGCAATTATGATTTGCTGTTACCTTGTTTAGTAACTGTTGCTCGTGTGCATAATCTTGCTTTCTAATTTTTTTGCCCCTTAATTGTGTATTTTTCTTTCACTTGTTCAGGGACACCCAAGAAGATCTTCTGATACAGGCCCTAGTCGAATTCCTTCTTCGAACTCTCCCTTGTGGATTCCTGTTAGAAATATCAAGCAGGCTTCTGGCTCGTCTATCTTGAGAACCCCAACGAGAGTTTTCAAGGAGCAACTCGCTAAAAATTCAGACCTCAAGATTCAAGAATCGCGGCACGAAACTTCCAGCCCAATTGTCAGTCTGCAAACAGTAAGTGAAAGGATCATCTCTTACCTAGTGTTGGTGAAGTCCTAGTGATAGTAATCATCTTCCATATATTATTGATGATATCGATATGCAACTTATTTCGCAGTTCCAACAAACTGAGGATAGGCGACCAGAAAAGAGCTCCACCAGCCAATGCACGTCCCTTAATATCACCGAATTCGCCAGGAGGCATCAAGATGACACTGCTGATGATCTGGACGAAGTTCAATCGACAGGATTGGCCATTGTGAATGGACACAGGGTGAAGAAAGAGTACGCACCTCTGCTTAATGCCATCTTTCTAAAGTATGGTGATATCACTAGGGAATGTGAAGGCAAACCACCTGCCATCGTCTCCTTCTTTCTTGAACGAGCATGTGCCATCTTTCAAAGACTCGAGGGGATGAAATTCAGCCAAGCAACCCAGAAAGACCTTGCGGAAATACAATGGTGCACAAATTTAATGGACGGGGGATATATATTTATCATAAAGTTTTATATTAAAATAGTTCAGGACAACCTTATCATTAACTAGTTTTAAAGGGGATTTGAAAGGGCGACAATTTCCGTTCTCTTCGGTTACGACAGTGGGGTAATTTCAGGGAATGGTGTGAGCGCCATGACCACAATTTCCAGGTTTTTCGCTTCTAGGTATGTTACTTTTTAGGCAAATGCATGTTACTTTAAGACAAACTGTGTGTTACAATCATACCAATTTTTTATATATATATTACTTGTTTTGGTAGAAATAACATTTTTTTCATATAATATAAGTGCAAAATGTGTGTTATTATAAAAAAAATATTATCTTTTCATAATTATATATTTATTTGTATATAAATAATTATTTTATTTTATAATAACACACATAAAATAGTAAAAAATGTGTTATTAAATGAATCAATATATCTTGCTTTTAAGGGATGATGATTAAGCTAAGAAACACATATTTGTTTTTATGAAAAATACATATTACCCTACTGGGAAGCAAATATGTGCTACTATTAGAGCAAATATGTATTACTATTAGAGCAAATGTGGATGCATCGGTTTGCAAGTTTCGTGGAAATCTGGATATGGTAATGATTACTCGGGACGATGAGCATTGTAGATGTCCGATCCAAATTTCATTAGTTCTGAGATGCTTACAAATTGACATGAATACTGCAGTTAAAAGTAGATGAGCTGCTCGTGAGCTCGGTTTGTTAAAGCTCAACTCAATTTATTTCGATGTATTAAATAAATTAAATTTAGGGTTTATTACTACTAAAGTCTTTTTTTCTCTACTATACACAAGTAGGGTCATGCACTATTCACTAATTTTAACGGAGGACAAATTTCTTCATCATTACCCTCCCTAATTGAATTAATATCTGAAATACCCTTTCTACAGTTGTAACCATCACATCCATCACTAATTAAAATCTACTTTCTCTCTCTCAAAACCCCATCTCTCCTACTCATCGCGATGCACTCTGCCGCCTTGGAGGTGGGATTGGGTGGTGGAGTTGTTGGAGGTGGGGCAACAGATGGGGAAACAGTAGGTGGGGCCTCCGCTGTGAGCGGTGGAGCAGGTGTAGGTCGTGGTGGTGGTGGAAATGGCGATTTCACTGCGGGGAAGAAGAAGAGGGGTAGACCGAGGAAGTAGGACGCGGAAGGGAACTTAAATCCGGCGTATTTGAAATCGTCGACGGCGATGCAGGCCGCAGCCGGTTTTACTCTCTCAACGCCGCCGTCGTATGAGTACTCATCCAAATCGAAAAGGGGTCGCGGTAAACATTTTGCTCCTGGTAATTGAAAAATCGTTGCTTCTCTGGGTTAGTTTTTGCTTCAATCTAAGCAACATGCACTATTTCAACCTAGATTTCAACTTTTTTCTTTGATTTTTAGTTTAATTATATTTACTTTCTGGGGTTTTGACTTTTTTTGCTTCTGCTTGAATCTTGTTTTATTGAGCTCATGGTGTACTCTCTCTCTCTCTCTCTTTCATTTTTTATTTTTGGTCTCTGATTTTGAAGATGGATGAATTTCTGGGTTTCAAATTTCAAAGAGCTCAGCAAAATACCTCTCATTTCATTCAAACATTTGGGGTGTTATTTCAGATTAGGTTTCTGCTTGGAGATTAAATTCTAGGGATCTATTCCCTCTCATAATTACTTTCTCTGTTTTCTATTTCTTGCTCCCTGTAAATTTGAGGAAGATGCAATTTTCTTGAAATTAGGGTTCCTATATTTGTTATTAATTCCAAGAATCATTAATATTCTTTTTTAATCTTTTCCAGTTTTTGGGTGGAGGGCTTTGACCACCCTTTATTGTTGTTTGCCTTTGATATCTTCCTTATACATTTTTTGCTTGGTGTATCCTGATGGGATTCCGGGTTTGGTGTCCCTCCTTCTGATGGGGAATTTAAGAGAGAGAAAAGAAGCTGCTACTGCATTATTCACGCTCTGTTCTTTCCTTGATAATCGGCTTTGAGCAATTCAGTTCGGAGCGGTCCCAGTTTTAATCGAGAATGTCAATACGGGCCTCGAACGGGCCGTTGAGGTTTTGGGGATATTGGCAAAATCTGAGCCTGAGCGAGACGAAATGCTAAAATTTAGTGAAATCTTGGATATTTTGATAGGAATTGTGAGGAATGGGAGTTCCAGAGGTGTTCAATATGCACTGATAACACTTAGTCCTCTGTGTTGTTACAGTGAGAAGATGTGTGTAGAAGCTGTAAGAGAAGGATTGTTCGAGACTTGCGTTGGGTTATTGGAGGATGACAATGAGAAAGTGAGGTGCAGCGCTAAGACCATGATGCAGGTACTGCAAGGGAAAAGAAAGAATGTCTGATCTTTTATGTTGGTTGAAGATGAAGATGAAGTTAATGAAAATTTGCATCTTGAAAGTGAGTAGGTTGTTTTTGTTATTTTTTCCGGTTATTGGGATAGTGTCTTGTATAAAGAATGACTAGTAACAAATCTGCTTCTTTTATTGTACATTTCCAAAATAATCGGCATCCTGTGTCTCCTGTTTTATGAAATTGATGAATGTTAATTATGGTTTGCTTGCAGGATGTTGCAAGGAAGATACTTACGTTTGCTCAGAAGGGTCATTAACGTAGGACTTGATTTTTGGTGAAGAAAGTCTGAAGTTATTCATCTTCCAAGAAATTCTAAATGTCTCTTTCTAAGACTTCTATTTATTCAATAGTACAATAAATATCTCAATGGTATACATGTGTTTTGCCGGAAAAGAGATTGTTCGGAAATTGGTACACAACTATACTCAATGGTACACAACTATACTTAACGGTACACAACTCGGGTTTTGCCCCAACCCTGCCATAGCCTTTACCACTGTGGAACCGTCTAATCAGATAAGTTGTACGAACAGATTCCAAGCTATTATCTGTCAGACACTTTTTTTAGCTACAATAGAATTTTTCCGTGTTGTCACATCAACACTCCATTAGCCTACTTGGTAGTAAAAAAAGGCTATATTTTGCTCCTACATGTAATGTGAATTACATAGGGGTCCCTACATGTGTATTACCCTTAACAAATGGCCCTACCTGTAACCAACCCTTAAATTTAAATTTAAAAAAATACTCGTTTATTTAACGAGATTGGTTCGATAAGTTTGTGAGTTGTTCGATGGCTAAAAAATAGAGATTATATTGTAAATATTATATAATATAAGGTTATATTGCAACTCCAATTCTCAAATTATTTATATTGATGAACCGGTGATAGTTTATTTTTAATAAAGTATGAGAATGTCAATATATTAAACTATGATATAATATTAGTTAAATATATTTTTCATAATATTCGTACTCAAGTCAGCTTTGCTCATAAATCTCGAGCTTGAACTCAAATTTAATTTAAGCTAAACAAACCGAATCGAGCTCGATTTCAAGCTGAGTCGAGCTCGTTCTTCTTAACGAGTCGAGCTCGATAAGCTTATCGGCTACTCAGACTCGCTTGACTCGTATAACAGCTCTAGACATGATTGAAACATTGGAGTTTCATGGGGCTCCCTAACAAATTAATAATTTATAAAGCATGATAGTCATTTTTTTATAAAAATATTAAAACTTTTAATTAAAATTTTATTATTTTTTAAAACTAATAACTTTTTACTAATAAATAATTGATGTCATATTATAAAATAATTTCACACAAAACTTAATCATAATTATATTGTACATAATTATAACTTTTTTAGTTGTGCTCTTTGATTTATTTATGGGTGCGACTGTTCATATCCCAAATTCCTCTAAACATACCCCAATTACTAAATATTTCTCATTTAAAATAAAAAATTAATCTAAAATACTAAATACACCTCATATTTTCATGTTACCCTTTTTATTTATGACTAAGTCTTCATCTCTCTCAAGTTATGTTAATGCTCCACAATTGAAAAGAAAAAAAAAAGCAGCACGTTATCATTTTTTCTGCTATGAGAACTGAAGCTTCGCATGGCTTTTCTCTGATGCAACCGAACAAAATTTTAGAAGAATTTAACTAGACGAAAACCCACGATGATATCAAGAGCCTGATATGTTCCGTTCACAACATTTTTGGGAATTTTGATTTGAAGGAGTTCTTCACTTCATTCAAATGGATTTAAATTTTTTTATTTTTTATGATTTTTACAAATTATTTATATGGTTTTTGGAACAGTCACGATTTGAGAGAGAAGAAAACTTAATAAAAACATGAAAGGATATAATAATAATAAGAAAATGGGAGTATATTAAGTATTTTAAATTATTAATTTTAAATGGGGTATGTTTAGGGTAATTTGAGGTATGTAATTGTATAGTCGTACTCTTTATTTATTTATTAATTCATTCCTCTTTGATTTATTTATTAATTCATTCCTCTTTGATTTCAGTCAGCCATATATATAAACCCCTCGAGTCATCTCGGTCTTCGCCACAAGTCAATTTCCCACACAGAACCCCACAACATCTGCACATTCTCGCGTGTGTGCGCAATCGTCCGGAGAAGATATTAATGGCTTTGGGAGCAAGAGAAGAAGAAGTGGAGATCATCAAGCCGCGAAATGACAAGAGAGAGTATCGAAGGATCGTTCTGCAGAATAATCTCCAAGTTCTCCTCATCAGCGATGCGGAAACAGATAAGGTCCGCGTTCATTTTTCCGGCTAACGCTGTGTTTCTTACTCGTTTGTCGATATGATTTGAGAACTGTTGTTTGGATGCGCTTTAATTGCAGTGCGCTGCTTCCATGGTTGTGCGAGTCGGTTCTTTCAGCGATCCCGAAGGACTCGAAGGTCTTGCGCATTTTCTTGGTGAGGAAGTATTCGCTTTGCTTGCATCTTTCAACTCAGTCACTTGAACTAGTCAAGGATACCTTAATTTGAAATGAAGATTTTGAATTCACAGGTTATTTACACCCTAATACCGCCTATTGAATTACTCTTTCACTCATTAACATTGGATCATTGTGATTTTTTCTCAATATAACAATATAAAATATCTCAGCCAAATTATAACCTTAAAAAACCCATAAATTTCAAGATTTGTTCGCTTTTTTTTTTCTCAAGATTTCAGCCGGACATCATAATGCATAACGACCGTAGTGATCCTGATGGGGTTGAAGGTTATCTGCTAGTTGTGCCTTGGATTACATCTCTAAAATCTTGGATGTATATGAATGTTAAAAGAGACATTAGTGGGTGAAATATTTCCTATATAAAAGGAAAAATTAAAGACACATATATCAGAGATTATGCGTGTTTGAATGACGCAACACGTATTGAAATGAACTGGCTTTTCGAAATGCACTGT
>JAPKLY010002049.1:0-30181 GCA_026898435.1 Prunella vulgaris | reverse complement strand
GATGGCACCTTACGAGCCTATGTGGCTTCCGGTGTTGACGAGGGTTCTTTACCCTCGTCTTGGTCTCTCACACTGCTTCCTTTATCATGCCTCGTCCTACTGCTATGCCTTAGACTGGATGGGCCTCATTAAAAACCTCGCCATAAACCACCCTTGTGGATAAACCGGACGGAGGGAAAAAGAGCGCACCATCGGGGTCCTATTTGACTAATAGGCGAGCTCGGAGATGGGCTACAGTGGTTTGGGTGAGCTCTGGGGCGAGCTCCAGTGCCTTGTGTGGCTTACAGACGTTATGCGATGATGGAACTCGACGAGGCCTTCCTGGGGATACAAGGCGAGCTCTGGACGAGCTCTAGGATGACAGAGATGACCCCTTTCGGGCGAGCTACGCAGGTGAGTCATCTCCATGTGGGCGAGCTCCGCACCTTTAAGGATCTGGGTGGGTCCTGACGACCTGCCAAACCTTGGCGATTATTCATATACGAATGGTACTAGTTCGCCAGTCCAACATTTGCCCCCCAGCTCGCATGTGCCATGACCTCGTCAAATGTGCAGGCGAGCTGGAGAACTTGAAATTCGGCGAACTGTCCCTGGGCGATTGCCGAGCTAGCAGGCGAGCTCGGTGAAGGCGGTTATTCTTGGTCGTCGTGGTGCGGGAATCCAGGGGTCATGCACGCTTTTTGAGACCTCGGTTCCCGCCCACCATCATATCACCTTTCAAATTTCTTGCAAACAGGTCCCTGTACTTTGTGAATATCGCACCTCGCCCCGACGTCTATAAATAGGGGGAAATGGATTCATTTCCTCACTTCTTGCATTTCGAATTCTCAGAGCTTTCCCGACGACCGATTTTTCTTGTGCTCGACGGATTTTCGAAGGCTCTTCAAGGTAGGATTCGATTTCTTTTCCCTTCTCTTCTATCTTTTATTTGATTTTTCTGTTATTTCTTCAGGATTACAGGATTTTGGACCGTGGGTTGCACTGAGAAACTTTGCATTTCCCTGACTTTTAGACTATTGGATTTTGGACTAAGATACTCTTGAACTTCCCTGAGACCATGTCGACACATTCCTCGAGTAGGACTCTTTCGGACCGGAATCCTGACAAACGGCCAATAATTGAGGATGAGCCACTTCGGGTTTCGTATGTGGAGATCGGCTCCAGCTCCGAGATGATCTCGGCAGCTCGCCAGGTCTCCGGCGAGCTACGTAGCGATCCGGAGGAAGGAGCCTCCAGTTCTGTATACCGCGAGGTGTGGGAGAAAGGTGGCGAGGTCGCCCAAGAAGAAAGAGTTGCCAGTGGCAACGAAGGGCCCGAGGAGGTTGAGGAGGGCGCTGCCGAGGTCGGTGAGGAGGGTGGCGAGCTGGAGGAGGTCACGCTCGAATGGTTCCGCCGCATCGGTTTTCCGGAACCTGAGCTGGTTGAGTACCAGGTCCCCGCCCAGGTGGCTCACCCATTCGATTGGAATGAGTATGTCGCCGAGTATGCGGCGAGCTTTCCCTGCCCGAATCGGGCACCTCGCGCCGACCCTGCCGACCTGGAAGAAGTCGTCCCTTCTGAGTACAAGGCTGGCGAGGTGGTGAGCCTTATTGATGAATGCGACCTGTCTATTATACGTAGGGAGTATCGCATCCCACTGGATATTTTTATGTATGCCCCGATGAAGGATGAGTGGGCCGACGCACCTCCTGACGGGATGACCGCTCTGAACGTAGATGTCCTGAGGGCCGGGCTTACTTTGCCGCTGCACCCGATCATTGGCCAATATCTTGCTGACAATAATCTGGCCATCACCCAGCTCACACCGAATGCATGGAGCAACCTCCTCGCCGCCCTGTCTGTTTTTGGGTTGGAGGGTTATGAGAACGCGACGACCTCAGCGGACCTGGGCGAGCTCTTCGCCGTGACCAAGCGGGCGCAGGATGGCGCGGGGTATTATTACCTGAAAGCTCATCCAGGGGAGAAATTTCTTGGGGACCTGCCCAATAAAGTCCGTGAATGGAAGAGCAGTTTTTCTTCATAGGCGGCGACTGGCGAGCCTCCAACACGTATCATGGACGGGGTGATCGTATTCCCACTCCAGAGGGATATGGGGAAGCCAGCAGTAGGTCGCCTATTTCGGTGTGCGTGGGTTGAATTAGATATACTAATTCTAATTTTCTTTCCTTTTGCAGTTCCGAAGCGACACAAATTCAGCCGGGGCAGGCCTAGAGTGTCGGAGCAGTTCGACGTGGTGCGCGCCATCTGCTGTTTGAGAAGCGAGAAGGACAGACAGGTCGCCCATTTGTGCGCGCACCATTGCCTGCGGCTCACCGGGCTCCTTACACTACCGCACCACCTTGACATCCAAGGTCCCGAGCTCCCAGGTCCAACTCTTTGCAGCTCGCCTATGGGGGGTAGCTCGCCCATCACGCTGACATTTGTAATTTTTGTGCAGGTGGTAGCTTCGTTGCCATCCCGATCGCCGAGGTCCCCGAGGCCTATCAACTCGTGAAAGAGCGATTCGAGATGGGCCCACCTCGCCCCAACAGACTTGCCCCACCGTCTGTGCTCGCGCTGGAGGCGAGCAAGAAGGCAGAGCTCGCCTCCAAAAAGGGCGAGGCAGGTGGATCGGGAGCCCAAGAGGAGAAAGCCAAGGCTCCTGAAAAGTCCAAGGCATCAGAGGTCGCCAGGGCCGGGCGAGGTAGAGGACGAGCTATTGCCCCCTCCGAGCGAGGTCAAGGAAAGAGGGGGGCCCAAGGTGGTGGTGGATCCTGAGCTGGCGAGGAGGATCCCCCAGCTCGCAAGAGAATGAGATACACCGGCCTGGTTGACGAGGAGTCCGACCGGGCTGAGAGGACCTCGGCGAGGTCAGGACAGGGGGGCTCTGTCCAATCCACCGCCCCGCTGGTGGCCACGCCCATTCGGAGTTCGCCCCCTTCGCCTTCTCAATTCGGGGTGCAAACCACCGACGACACGCTACTGGGTTGGGATCCTGACCGAGCTCAGTAAGTAGCTCGCCCAATTGACTTTCATTGCTTTTCAATCCTTTATTTTTCTAACAGTTTTCATCTGTTTCGATCTCGCAGTTATGCTCCAATCACCTTCCCGAATCACCACGAGGTTCTGCATGCCTTTGAGCGATCTCGCTCTCTCACTTCGATGCGGAATCTCCCTCCGGGCATAGCCCGGGATGTTGTAAGGGAGATGCCTAGGCATTGGACGACCCCGTTGGTGGCGGGTATCAACAGTCAGGACCTGAGGGAGAACCTCCTTCTCTCGGGCCAATATGCGAGTAGATTGCTGCTCGTCAATCAAAAGGCCCTCGAGCAGGTTGCCGAGTTGGAGGCAGGTCCCTCCGACAGGAACAAGCGGATGCTGGCGTTGGCGGACTCTGCCGATAAAGCGAAAAAACAGGCGCAGCTCGCCGAGGAACGGGCCGAGGCATCGCTGGCCGCCGAGCAAAGTGCCCTCCAGCAGCTTGAGACCGTCCAACGCCGGCTCACCCGGCTCGAGCAGGAGACGGAGGCAAGGATAAGGGCTACGGAAGAGGAGCTCGCCGCCCAGCTCGCCCAGGAGGTCGGCAGCCACGGGATCACGAAGAAAGACCTCGCATTGCAGCGGGGTCTGGTGAAGAGCTCCAACGCCGAATGCGAGAGGCTAAGGGGAAAGCTAGAGGTAAAGGCGAATGAGATCGCCGAGCTGTGGAGTATCGCCTCCTCCTCGCCGGACCTGGCGGCCGTGAAGGCCGAGGCCTCTGACAGAGGATGCGTCCAATGTTATGCTGAGGTTCTGCGGACTCTCTGGTGGGTCCGAGCTCATAGGGACGACGAGGTGGAGGCAGTCGTGGGCGACTTCAAGGCATGCCTGGACCGAGTTCCCTTTCCCGATGGCGCCGAGCTGGATATCGGCGACCTACCTGAGCTCGGCTTTCCTCTCGACTTTGTACCGGACCGCTTTCGAATTATCAAGACAGTCGAGGTGCCGGAGCTGAACCTTGGTGAGGCAGAGGAGGTCACTCGTGAGGGAGATCGCGTTCCCCTCACTGTCGAGCAACTGCAGGAGGCCTGTGGGGACGCTATGCTAAACTTGGGCGAGTTTGATGCCAGCGGGCTGACTAGTAATATCACTTCCGAGGCTGAGCACGCCATTCCAGCTTCCCAGGTCGCCGCTGATGTGCCTACTGCCACCTCCGAGATGCCTTCCGATGTCCCCGCTGCTCCGGGGATTTAGGATTTTTCCTTGCTTTCGTAGATTAGCTTTTTTAATTTCCAACTTGTAGTAGGTCGCCGGGTTGTGGAGCTCGCCCAGAAGGAGCTCCATTTTTGTAGCTTTTACTTTTCGTTCAAGTAGATTCAGCTCGCCGGGCACATGCAGCTCGCCCAGAAGGAGCTTTTTGTAGTTCAAAGACGGCCAGCTGGTTGGCCTTTGTGGCCAGCACTACTACTCATACTTAGGATTTTTTCAAGTATATTTTTGACTTGAAAATTTCTTAAGTATCTTTTGAATATAAGTCGAGCATTTTTTGTCCAACTCTTTTCCTTTATGTATTTGCGCTTTTACGTTATATTTTTTTTAAAATAGCTCGTTCTTGTTTATTTTCCTGGTACATAATTGTTCGTCTTATTCTACTTTGAGAAGTGAATCGTTCGTTTTACGTCACTTACGACTACGAATTGTACCTCTGTTTTGAGAGTGCATATTTTTCGTCTTACGCCACTTAGGGTCGCGAATCGTTCGTCTTAGACCACTTAGGGCGGCGAACTGCACTTCGATTGATTCACGTTGGGCCATTGGGTTTCATGAACCTTGCCTTAGACGTTTCTTCGTCTTTTTCGCAAATTTTTCTAACTTATGGAAGTAGGTGCTTAGCAACCCTTTAAGGAGGGTACCTTCGCGACCTTGGGCACTTTGGCCTTAGCCCTCGAGCTATTTAATTACAACGTTTGGGACCTTGGTCCTTGCACATTAAGGATTTTTGAGCATGTGGGTGAGCTATCTGGAGCAGTGGGTGACCTGGTGCAGCCCGTCTGGTTGGAGGGCTGCACAGGTCCAAACACTTGGGGAATTTTTCTGAATTTTTTTTTTTTACTTTTCATAGCGGTGTAATTTACATCGGTTGCCATCGATATTTCTAATGCAAACCTTCGACTAGTCTATTACAGGATTCTAGTCTATTGGTAGAATTTTTTTAGATGTGCCGAGCTCCAGGTGTATGGCGAAGCTTTGCCTTCTGCGTCTTCTAGATCATAGGTACCGTTATGCCAGGCTGCGGTGACCCGGAATGGTCCTTCCCAGTTTGAACCGAATACACCTGGTGGGGCCATCAATTTCTTTTTTAACACCAGGTCTCCGACCTTGAACTTTCGGTCTCGGACCTGAGAGTTGTAATATTTTTTCGCTCTGCGCTTGTAGGTGGCGTTTTTCATTTCTGACGAAGCTCTGGTCTCTTCGATCAGATCCTTTTCTATTGCCAAGGCTTCATCATTCTTTTCTTCATTATACCCCACCACCTTCCAAGTCTTCTTCTGGACTTCTACCGGGACTACGGCTTCAGTCCCGAAGGCTAGGGCAAACGGGGTCTCCCCGGTGCTGGCCCTATAGGAAGTTCTATAAGACCACAGGACCTCCGGGAGTTCGTCTGCCCAGCTCCCCTTCTTTTCTTCGAGACGGAGCTTCAATATGTGTTTCAGGATCTTGTTCACAGCCTCAACCTGGCCGTTCGACTAGGGGTGATATGGAGCTGAGTAGTGCTTCGTGATGTTCCATGAACTGCAGAAGTCCCTCAACTTCTGTCCGTTGAACTGCCTTCCATTATCAGTGATGACCGACTGCGGAAGTCCAAACCTGTAGATCAGGTTTTTTCAAATGAAGCCGATCATCCTTTCTTGGGTTATGGTTGTGAGAGCTTCGGCCTCAGCCCATTTAGTGTAGTAGTCTACTACTACGACATCAAACTTTACACCGCCTCTGCCAGGTGGAAATGGGCCGATCAAGTCGATACCCCATTTCGCGAAAGGCCATGGGCTGAAAACCGACTTAAGCTGGTTGACTGGGGAGTGGATGTTAGGTGCGAAAAGTTGGCACTTTCGGCACCTTCGAGCGAAGCTGATGGCGTCTTTGTGAAGAGTGGGCCAGTAGTAGCCCTGTCTGATCATCTTATATGCCAATGCTTGCCCCCCAGCGTGACTCCCACAAATCCCTTCGTGAATTTATTCTAACACTTCGGACCCCTGCTTACTAGTTAGGCATTTGAGTAGGGGTAGAGAGAATCCACGTTTGTAGAGTTGGCCATCCAGCAGTGTATATCTGGCAGCTTGCTTTACTAACCGGCTAGCTTCCTAGGTGTCCAAGGGGTTGTTCCGTCTGTTAGGTATTTTTGGATTGGAGTGCACCAATCTTCACCACCTTTACTGTCCTCCTGCCCCCCGCTCGAGGTTTGATTTATCTTGTAATCGGACGTCGAGGGGTTTTTCAGTGTGGTGATCACAACCTCCGTGAATTCGGCTTCGCAGTTGCTAGTTGCTAGTAGCTAGCCGGGCTAGAGCATCTGCTTGTGTGTTCTCTAGCTGCGGTATCTGATTGATGTAAACTTGTGTAAACATCGAGATCAGATGCGTGGCTATTTTCTGGTAGGTCATCATCTGCTGGTCTTTTGCCTCATATTCCCCCCGGACTTGGGATATTATTAGCTGGGAATCTCCGAAAACTTGAAGATTGGTTGCCCCCACAGCTAATGATAGCCTAAGTCCTGCTATCAACGCTTCATACTCCGCCTCATTGTTGGTTGCTCGAAAGTCGAACCGAATTGCGGAGGTGAAGACTTGTCTGTCTGGGACGATCAGGACCACGCCGGTGCCTGCTGCCATGCTAGTTGATGATCCGTCCACGTAGAGATGCCACGGAGCTATACGCCCCCTCGTCGGATCTTGTGGGAAAGTCAGCTCGATGATGAAGTCGGCAAGTGCTTGTCCTTTGATCGCTGTTCGGGGTGCGTAGGTTATACCGTATTGGCTGGTCTCCAGTGACCATTTCAGCAGGCGTCCGGCGGTGTCTGGGAGCTGTAGTATTTGACGCAGTGCGAACGTTGTCAGCACCTCTACTAGATGGTCAAAGAAGTAAGGCCTCAATTTTCTAACACTCATCACCAGTGCATAAGCCAGCTTCTCTGTTGGGGTGTACCGCAACTCAGCTTCATGTAAGACTTGGCTCACGTAGTACACTGGTAGGTGTGTTTTCGCCTCTTCTCGGACCAGGACAGAGCTGATGGCCACCTCCGACGCGGCTAGGTACAGATACAACTTCTCTCCAGGTATTGGCTTCGACAGAACCTGTGTATCCGCCAGGTATGTTTTGATATCTTCGAAGGCTCGTTGGCATTCATTTGTCCAGACGAAGAGGTTTTTGAGGTGGAGCTTGCTGGCTTTGGCCGTCTCTTTGTACCTCCGTGTGTTTGCCTTAATTGCCTCGAAAAGTGGGCAATTTCGGTCGCCGGACCTGGAGATGAATCTGTTCAGGGCTGTCATGCACCCAGTCAGTCTTTGAATTTTTTGGACGGAATCGGGTATCCCCATCTCGATTATGCATTGGACCTGTGTTGGGTTGACCTCAATTCCCCGCTGGCTAACTAGGTGCCCCAGGAACTTCCCAGAGTGTACGCTGAAGCTGATCTTTTTGGGGTTCAACTTCATGTTGTAGTGGCGCAGTATGTCGAAGGTCTGTTTTAGGTGGTCCAGGGGGTCCTCCTTTCTCAAACTCTTGACAACTATGTCATCCACATACACTTCCATGGATTCGCCAATGTGTTGGTCAAACATTTTGTTCACCAATCTTTGGTAGGTAGCTCCGGTGTTGATGAGTCCGAACGGCATCCTTTCCCAGCAATACATGTTCTTGTTGGTGTAGAACGCCGTGTGTTCCTGGTCATCTGGGTGTAGAGCTATCTGGTGATAGCCCGCAAAAGCATCCATGAATGTCATCATCTCATGGCCTGCTGTGCTGTCCACCAACTGGTCAATGTGAGGTAGCGGGAAGTTGTCTTTCGGGCATGCTTTGTTCAGGTCTGTGAAGTCGATGCAGAGTCTCCACGTCCCATTGTGTTTCTTCACCAGGACGGGGTTTGCAACCCACTGCGGACACAAACCTTCCTTGATGAGCCTGTTGTCTAACAACTTCTCCACCTCAACAGTCAGAGCCGCGTACTTGTCTGGTCCATACTTTCTTCGCTTTTGGCGTACGAGTCTCCTCGTCGGATCTATGTTAAGTTTGTGGCAAGCATGTTCCAACGGGATCCCCATCATGTCTTCGTGGTCATTAAGAACAGCTCCATCCTCGATCGGTACGGTTCAGGTAACTCAGAACCGATGAAAAGTTCTAGGTCCCTTTCCGGGTCCACCGGGAGTGCCGTCAACTCTTCCACGGGGGTGGCTTTTCTCTTTTGGCTTTTCCACCTCGGGTCGCTGATGAACTCCTCCCACTCCTCTTGTGACATCCGCATAGGCTCGTGACCTATGCGCGGTTCAAGGTCATCGTGTTGGCTTTCAGTTTGGGGGAGCTCATCAGTTGTGAGTACTTTCGGTGGTTTGTCAACTTGGGATGGTGTTGTGACTTGGGGAATTGGGTCAACGTCCATTGGTGTTGGTTCTTGACCTCCCACAGGTCCATCATCTTGAGCTTCCTCAGCCACCTCCATGGGAGCAGGTTGTTGTTCCTGCGCAGGTCTCAACACTTGGGTTTCTCCCGAGTCCTCCATTGGTGTTGGTTGTGTGTCTCGCACAGGTCCAGTGCCTTGGTTGATTTCTGACAAATCGCCTACCTCCATCATCTCAGTTTCGACTGAGATGATGTCTAGGATGTTTGGCTCGTCTGCAGGGATCTGCACGTCTTCTTCGAGGATGTGGACCTGTGTAACAGACTTCTTGACCCGGCCGTCTTTGATCTGGAGTAAACACTCTCGGGCCTTTTTCTGGTCACCCTTTATAGTTCCGGCACCCTTTGGAGTTGGGAATTTTAAACAATAGTAGTAGGTCGAACACGCCGCTTTGAATTCATTAATAAATGGGCGGCCAAGGAACCCGTTGTAGGAGGACTGCTGGTCGACAACTAGGAAATCTATGAGCCTAGTCAGCCTCCTTTCGGGATCCTCAGCCGATACAAGCTGGATGCTTAACCTAATACTACCTAGGGGAACGGTTACAGCTTCTCCGAACCCCACTATCCTAGCGTTACTAGGTTCCAGATACGACTCAAAATCACCTAAGGCGTCCAAGGTGGATTTGAAGAGAATGTTGGTGAATGCGCCGGTGTCCACAAGTAGCCTGTGAACTCGGACGTTCATGATGTTGGCGGTTATCACCAACGAGTCGTTGTGGGGCATCAGTACCCCTTCCAGGTCCGCCGGGGAGAACGTCAGCTCGTCAGTAAGCTGTGAGACGGTCCTGGGGCCGGAGCTGCCCTCCTGGACTTGGTTTATGGCCCAGATTTCGGCCTTCCTCTTTCTCCTGGACATGGAAGATCCCCCGTCCTGGAGACCTCCGGCGGCTCCGATCTTCTCCTCGAGAACTAAGAGTTCCCGAGTAGGCTCCATGTTTTGCTGAGGTTGGGGAGGTGCCCTCCGTCTGTTATGGGGACCGGGTTGGTCTGCTTCTTCCTCCTCGTCATCGGAGGTAGCCCTCCTCTCGAACCTCGGTCTCTTAGCTGGGGCCTTCTTCACGAACTCGGCCAATTTCCCCTCCTCGTAAAATTTCCAGAGTTGCTTGAGGAGGTCTCGGCACTCGCTGGTGAAGTGGCCGATGGCCTGATGGTAGGCACAGAATTTGTTGGGATTGAGCTTCGTGCGGTCCTGGCGGATTCGCCTCGGCTCTTCTAGCATGGCCTTGCCTTTGACAGCAGTGACGACGTGGTCGACGGAGACAGTGAGGACCTGGTTGAGCTTTTCTTTGAGCTCATCTCCCTCGCCAAAGGCTTTTAAGTTCCGGGGAGCTTTGTAGGCGCCCCCGGACTTCTTCCCGTGGGGCTTCCTTTCCTCGTGGGCACTAACTTCTTTCAGTAGTGCCTCCTGCATAGCCGTGAACACCCCCGCCTTGTGATGGAATTCGCTGTAAGTGTTGGGACATGCGAGGTGCATCTCTTTCCAGAGGTCGGTACCCCTCCTGAGTCCGGCCATCGCTGCGACGACCTTGGTGTCTTCACTCACCGGCTCGCCTTCCAGCAGGATTTTGTCGAACCTTTCCAGGTACTGCTGGTCGGTCTCGCTCTCGCCTTGGTGGATGTTGGCGAGTCGGTGTTTCTGGGTAAGGTAGGATCCGAACCCAGAGAAGTGGGCCAGGAACTCCCGTGAGAGTTGGCCAAATGAGCAGATTGACCCCGAGGCGAGTGAAGAGAACCATCGGTGAGCTCGATCCCCTAGGGTCAGCGGAAAGTTCTGGCACTGGGTGGAGTCAGTGGCGCCGACCGAAATCATGAAGTCCGCGTACTTGGCCAGGTGGACTTTCGGGTCCGATTCGCCTTCGTATGCGGACATCACCGGGAATTGAATTTTCTTCTGGACCGGTGCACCGAGGATGGCAGGTGCCAATGGAGAGGTGGGGAGAGCCGTGGCGTCAGGTCCGCCAGACTTGGCTGCTACTTGTGCTTGTAGCATTTCAACGGCCTTTTTCAGTGAGGCCAGCTCGTCATCTCGGGTCACCTCCGGCGGAGGGTGCTCAAAGGTCGTGCGTCTTGCAAACGCACGTCCCCGAGGTGCCTCACTCTGGGGTGACCTCTCAGTGGCGGGCTGGAATTGGCGTCCGCCGTGGGGGCCTAGTCGGTCAGTGGCGGGTCTCCTCAGCCTTTCGTGGGTTGATCTGCGTGGCTGCTGATCGGAGTCCCCATGGGACGCAGCTGGGGCCGCCGTACGCTCATTCTCTTCGTATCTTGGGCCCAGGCGGCCTTGGAGTACTTCTCTCCTTTGAGATTGGTGGGTCCCAGATGCCCCGGTGTAGGCCAACTCCCTTCCAGTGCAGGGAGCAGGACCCTCCTCCACCATTTTGACCTTGCCGGTTCTCTCCCTGCGCTGGCGAGCCTGTGCCGAGCTCGCCTCCTGTTCGGTGGGGAGTACGCTGTAGTCCCCTCTGGTTTGGGTGCCCTGAGTGGGCCTGGTCTGCTCCCGGGTTTCGGCGGCTAGAGCTCGCCTGGGTACTAGGGCGAGCTCGTCCTGCTGTCGCTGCTGCAACCTTTGTAAGGTCGCGATGGTGCGTTGGAGCTCGTCAGGATTGCTGACCAGGTCCCTCAGAGCGGTGGTTAAGTCCTCCTGGGTCACCGCAACTCGCGGAGGTCGCGGAGCTGTGGTGCTCTTCTGGGGAGGTGGTTGTGAGGTCTCCACCACCTGGCGTGAGGTCTCCACCTCGGCCTGGTTTTGATCACCCCCTTTAGACCTTCCCGCAGCGGCGGAGGCCTGTCCCTTGGCGGCTCGAGTGTTAGCCATTTTTGGGTTTCGGAGGGGGTAGCTTGCTGCAGGTCGCCGAGATGGAGGGAGGTCGCTGGAGTGGTGGAGGTCGCCGATGCGGTGGTTGTCCAGCTTAGGTGGAGCCGTGCAAGTTTTCGTCTAGCCTCGCGTGTTGACGAATTATCCGAGATTCGGTTTATTCGTGTGCACGCGCGCTTTTGAAAACTTGTTCCGGGCAGATCTCGTGAAATCCAAAAACTTGGGTTTTTATCCGGAAATCTGGGTTCTTCGTCCAAGGGATGAAGATATATGTGTATCTTCAAGTGTTCTTGGGTTTTATCAAGAACACCTTCAAATCTTCAAACCTTCAACCAAACCCTAACTTTTTCGTTCTTGAGATTTTTAATTTTTTCAGGTTTGAGGCACCCGCCCTCCTTCTAGCGCCAAATTGTTGATAGAATTTATTAATCGTGTTTGTTATGTGGCTAGTTATAACATGTTAATTCCATCAAACAATAATCCAAGAATTTGTGTTCTTGGATATAATATGAGGAGGGAGAGTAGAGAGTTTAGAGAGAGAAATATTGTAATGGGCACTGTATTGATTTTCAGAATTGTGTGAATAGTACAAGAGAGGTCTTATTTATAGGTGTGTGAGTGTGAGATGGCACCTTACGAGCCTATGTGGCTTCCGGTGTTGACGAGGGTTCCTTACCCTCGTCTTGGTCTCTCACACTGCTTCCTTTATCATGCCTCGTCCTACTACTATGCCTTAGACTGGATGGGCCTCATTAAAAACCTCGCCGTAAACCACCCTTGTGGATAAACCGGACGGAGGGAAAAAGAGCGCACCATCGGGGTCCTATTTGACTAATAGGCGAGCTCGTCGACGAGCTCGGAGATGGGCTACAGTGGTTTGGGTGAGCTCTGGGGCAAGCTCCAGTGCCTTGTGTGGCTTACGGACGTTATGCGATGATGGAACTCGACGAGGCCTTCCTGGGGATACAAGGCGAGCTCTGGGCGAGCTCTAGGATGACAGAGATGACCCTTTTCGGGCGAGCTACGCAGGTGAGTCATCTCCATGTGGGCGAGCTCCGCACCTTTAAGGATCTGGGTGGGTCCTGACGACCTGCCAAACCTTGGCGATTATTCATATACGAATGGTACTAGTTCGCCAGTCCAACATTTACCCCCCAGCTCGCATGTGTCATGACCTCGTCAAATGTGCAGACGAGCTGGAGAACTTGAAATTCGGTGAACTGTCCCTGGGCGATTGCCGAGCTAGCAGGCGAGCTCGGTGAAGGCGGTTATTCTTGGTCATCGTGGTGCGGGAATCCAGGGGTCATGCACGCCTTTTGAGACCTCGGTTCCCGCCCACCATCATATCATCTTTCAAATTTCTTGCAAATAGGTCCCTGTACTTTGTGAATATCGCACTTCGCCCCGACGTCTATAAATAGGGGGAAATGGATTCATTTCCTCACTTCTTGCATTTCGAATTCTCAGAGCTTTCCCGACGACCGATTTTTCTTGTGCTCGATGGATTTTCGAAGGCTCTTCAAGGTAGGATTCGATTTCTTTTCCCTTCTCTTCTATCTTTTAGTTGATTTTTCTGTTGTTTCTTCGGGATTACGGGATTTTGGACCGTAGGTTGCACCGAGAAACTTTGCATTTCCTTGACTTTTGTACTATTGGATTTTGGACTAAGAAACTCTTGAACTTCCCTGAGACCATGTCGACACATTCCTCAAGTAGGACTCTTTCGGACCGGAATCCTGACAAACGGCCAATAATTGAGGATGAGCCACTTCGGGTTTCATATGTGGAGATCGGCTCCAGCTCCGAGGCGATCTCGGCAGCTCGCCAGGTCTCCGGCGAGCTACGTAGCAATCCGGAGGAAGGAGCCTCCAGTTCTGTATACCGCGAGGTGTGGGAGGAAGGTGGCGAGGTCGCCCAAGAAGAAAGAGTTGCCAGTGGCAACGAAGGGCCCGAGGAGGTTGAGGAGGGCGCTGCCGAGGTCAGTGAGGAGGGTGACGAGCTGGAGGAGGTCACGCTCGAATGGTTCCGCCACATCGGTTTTCCGGAACCTCAACTGGTTGAGTACCAGGTCCCCGCCCAGGTGGCTCACCCATTCGATTGGAATGAGTATGTCGCCGAGTACGCGGCGAGCTTTCCCTGCCCGAATCGGGCACCTCTCGCCGACCCCGCCGACCTGGAAGAAGTCGTCCCTTCTGAGTTCAAGGCTGGCGAGGTGGTGAGCCTTGTTGATGAATGCGACCTGCCTATTATACGCAGGGAGTACCGCATCCCACTGGACATTTTTATGTATGCCCCGATGGAGGATGAGCGGGCCCACGCACCTCCTGAGGGGATGACCGCTTTGAACGTAGATGTCCTGAGGGCTGGGCTTACTTTGCCGCTGCACCCGATCATTGGCCAATATCTTGCTGACAATAATCTGGCCATCACCCAGCTCACACCGAATGCATGGAGCAACCTCCTCGCCGCCCTGTCTGTTTTTGGGTTGGAGGGTTATGAGAACGCGACGACCTCGGCGGACCTGGGCGAGCTCTTCGCCGTGACCAAGCGGGCGCATGATGGTGCGGGGTATTATTACCTGAAAGCTCATCCAGGGGAGAAATTTCTTGGGGACCTGCCCAATAAAGTCTGTGAATGGAAGAAGCAGTTTTTCTTCGTAGGCGGCGACTGGCGAGCCTCCAACACATATCATGGACGGGGTGATCGTATTCCCACTCCAGAGGGATATGGGAAAGCCAGCAGTAGGTCGCCTATTTCGGTGTGCGTGGGTTGAATTAGATATACTAATTCTAATTTTCTTTCCTTTTGCAGTTCCGAAGCGACACAAATCCAGTCGGGGCAGGCCTAGAGTGTCGGAGCAGTTCGACGTGGTGTGCGCCATCTGCTGTTTGAGAAGCGCGAAGGACAGACAGGTCGCCCATTTGTGCGCGCACCATTACCTGCGGCTCGCCGGGATCCTTACATTACCGCACCACCTTGACATCCAAGGTCCCGAGCTCCCAGGTACGACTCTTTGCAGCTCGCCTATGGGGGAGTAGCTCGCCCATCATGCTGACATTTGTAATTTTTGTGCAAGTGGTAGCTTCGTTGCCATCCCGATCGCCGAGGTCCCCGAGGCCTATCAACTCATGAATGAGCGATTGGAGATGGGCCCACCTCACCCCAACAGACTTGCCCCACCGTCTGTGCTCGCACTGGAGGCGAGCAAGAAGGCAGAGCTCGCCTCCAAAAAGGGCGAGGCAGGTGGATCGGGAGCCCAAAAGGAGAAAGCCAAGGCTCCTGAGAAGTCCAAGGCATCAGAGGTCGCCCGGGCCGGGCGAGGTGGAGGACGAGCTGTTGCCCCCTCCGAGTGAGGTCGAGGAAAGAGGGGGGGCCAAGGTGGTGGTAGATCCCGAGCCGGCGAGGAGGATCCCCCAGCTTGCAAGAGAACGAGATACACCGGCCTGGTTGACGAGGAGTCCGATCTGGCTGAGAGGACCTCGGCGAGGTCAGGACAGGGGGGCTCTGTCCAATCCACCGCCCCGCTGGCGGCCACGCCCATTCGGAGTTCGCCCCCTTCGCCTTCTCCATTCGGGGTGCAAACCACCGATGACACGCTACTGGGTTGGGATCCTGACCGAGCTCAGTAAGTAGCTCGCCCAAGTGACTTTCATTGCTTTTCAATCCTTTATTTTTCTAACAGTTTTCATCTATTTCGATCTCGCAGTTATGCTCCAATCGTCTTCCCGAATCGCCACGAGGCTCTGCATGCCTTTGAGCGATCTCGCTCTCTCACTTCGATGCGGAATCTCCCACCGGGCATAGCCCGGGATGCTGTGAGAGAGATACCTAGGCATTGGATGACCCCGTTGGTGGCGGGTATCAACAGTCAGGACCTGAGGGAAAACCTCCTTCTCTCGGGCCACTATGCGAGTAGATTAGTGCTCGCCAATCAAAAGGCCCTCGAGCAGGTTACCGAGTTGGAGGCAGGTCGTTCCGACAGGAACAGGCGGATGCTGGCTTTGGCGGACTCTGTCGACAAAGTAAAAAAATAGGCGCAGCTCACCGAGGAACAGGCCGAGGCATCGCTGGCCGCCGAGCAAAGCGCCCTCCAGCAGCTTGAGACCGTCCAACGCCAGCTCGCCAGGCTCGAGCAGGAGACGGAGGCAAGGATAAGGGCTAAGGAAGAGGAGCTCGCCGCCCAGCTCGCCCAGGAGGTCGGTAGCCACGGGATCACAAAGAAAGACCTCGCACTACAGCGGGGTCTGGTGAAGAGCTCCAACACCGAATGCGAGAGGCGAATGCGAATGAGATCGCCGAGCTGCGGAGTGTTGCCTCCTCCTCGCCGGACCTGGCGGCCGTGAAGGCCGAGGCCTCTGACAGAGGATGCGTCCAATGTTATACTGAGGTTCTGCCGACTCTCTGGTGGGCCCGAGCTCATAGGGACGACGAGGTGGAGGCAGTCGTGGGCGACTTCAAGGTATGCCTGGACCGAGTTCCCTTTCCCGATGGCGCCGAGCTGGATATCGGTGACCTACCTGAGCTCGGCTTTCCTCTCGACTTTGTACCAGACCGCTTTCGAATTATCAAGGAAGTCGAGGTACCAGAGCTGAACCTTGGTGAGGCAAAAGAGGTCACTCGCGAGGGAGATCGCATTCCCCTCACTGTCGAGCAACTGCATGAGGCCTGTGGGGACGCTATGCTAAACTTGGGCGAGTTTGATGCCAGCGGGCTGACTGGTAATATCACTTCCGAGGCTGAACTCGCCATTCCAGCTTCCCAGGTCACCGCTGCCCCTGCCGAGGTCTCCGCTGATGCGCCTACTGCCGCCTCTGAGATGCCTTCCGATGTCCCCGCTGCTCCTGGGATTTAGGATTTTTCCTCGCTTTCGTAGATTAGCTTTTTTAATTTCCAACTTGTAGTAGGTCGCCGGGTTGTGGAGCTCGCCCAGAAGGAGCTTCATTTTTGTAGCTTTACTTTTCGTTCAAGTAGATTCAGCTCGCCGGGCACATGCAGCTCGCCCAGAAGAAGCTTTTTGTAGTTCAAACACGGCCAGCTGGTCAGCCTTTGTGGCCAGCACTACTACTCGTACTTAGGATTCTTTCAAGTATATTTTTGGCTTGAAAATCTCTTAAGTATCTTTTTGAATATAAGCCGAGCATTTTTTGTCCAACTCTTTTCCTTTATGTATTTGCGCCTTTACGTTATAATTTCGTAAATAGCTCGTTTTTGTTTATTTTTCTGGTACATAATTGTTCGTCTTATTCTACTTTGAGAAGCGAATCGTTCGTTTTACGTCACTTACGACTATGAATTGTACCTCTGTTTTGAGAGTGCGTATTCTTCGTCTTACGCCACTTAGGGCCGTGAATCGTTCGTCTTAGACCACTTAGGGCGGCGAACTGCACTTCGATTGATTGACGTTGGGCCATTGGGTTTCATGAACCTTGCCTTAGACATTTCTTCGTCTTTTTTGTGAATTTTTCTAACTTGTGGCAGTAGGTGCTTAGCAACCTTTTAAGAAGGGTACCTTCGCGACCTTGGGCACTTTGGCCTTTGCCCTCGAGCTATTTGATTATAACGTTTGGGACCTTGGTCCTTGCGCATTGAGGATTTTTGAGCATGTGGGCGAGCTAGGTTTGGCGAGCTACCAGGAGCAGTGGGCAACCTGGTGCAGCTCGCCTGGTTGGAGAGCTGCACAGGTCCAAACACTTGGGAATTTTTCTGAATTTTTACAGCAACGTAATTTACATCGGTTGCCATCTATATTTCTGATGCAAACCTTCGACTAGTCTATTACAGGATTCTAGTCTATTGGTAGAACTTTTTTAGATGTGCCGAGCTCCAGGTGTATGACGAAGCTTTGCCTTCTGCGTCTTCTAGATCATAGGTACCGTTTGGCCAGGCTGCAGTGACCCGGAATGGTCCTTCCCAATTTGAACTGAATACACCTGGTGGGGCCATCAATTTCTTTTTTAACACCAGGTCTCCGACCTTGAACTTTCGGTCTCGGACCTGAGAGTTGTAATATTTTTCTGCTCTGCGCTTGTAGGTGGCGTTTTTCATTTCTGACGAAGCTCTGGTCTCTTCGATCAGATCTTTTTCTACTGCCAAGACTTCATCATTCTTTTCTTCATCATACCCTACCACCTTCCAAGTCTTGTTCTGGACTTCTATCGGGACTACGGCTTCAGTCCCGAAGGCTAGGGCAAACGGGGTCTCCCCGGTGCTGGCCCTATAGGAAGTTCTATAAGACCATAGGACCTGCGGGAGTTTGTCTGCCCAGTTCCCCTTCTTTTCTTTGAGGCGGAGCTTCAATATGTGTTTCAGGATCTTGTTCACCGCCTCGACCTGGCCGTTCGACTGGGGGTGATATGGAGTTGAGTAGTGCTTCTTGATGTTCCATGAGCTGCAGAAGTCCCTCAACTTCTGTCCGTCGAACTGCCTTCCATTATCAGTGATGACCGACTGCGGGAGTCCAAACCTGCAGATCAGGTTTTTCCAAATGAAGCCGATCATCCTTTCTTGGGTTATGGTTGTGAGAGCTTCGGCCTCAGCCCACTTAGTGTAGTAGTCTACTGCTACGACAGCAAACTTTACACCACCTCTACCAAGTGGAAATGGGCCGATCAAGTCGATACCCCATTTTGCGAAAGGTCATGGGCTGAAAACCGACTTAAGCTAGTTGGCTGGGGAGTGGATGTTAGGTGCGAAAAGTTGGCACTTTCGGTACCTTCGAGCAAAGCTGATGGCGTCTTTGCGAAGAGTGGGACAGTAATAGCCCTGTCTGATCGTCTTATATGCCAATGCTTGCCCCCCAGCGTGACTCCCACAAATCCCTTCGTGAATTTCTTCTAACACTTCGGACCCCTGCTTCCTAGTTAGGCATTTGAGTAGGGGTAGAGAGAATCCACGTTTATAGAGTTGGCCATCCAGCAGCGTATATCTGGCAGCTTGCTTTATTAACCGGCTAGCTTCCCAGGTGTCCACGGGTGTTGTTCCGTCTGTTAGGTATTTTTGGATTGGAGTGTACCATTCTTCACCACCTTCACTGTCCTCCTGCCCCCCGCTCGAGGTCTGATTTATCTTGTAATCGGACGTCGAGGGGTTTTTCAGTGTGGTGATCACAACCTCCGTGAATTGGGTTTCACCGTTGCTAGTAACTAGCCGGGCTAGAGCATCTGCTTGTGTGTTCTCTAGCCGTAGTATCTGATTGATGTAAACTTGTGTAAACATCGAGATCAGATGCGCGGCTATTTTCTGGTAGATCATCATCTGCTGGTCTTTTGCCTCATATTCCCCCGGACTTGGGATATTATTAGCTGGGAATCTCCGAAAACTTGAAGATTGGTTGCCCCCACAGCTAATGATAGCCTAAGTCCTGCTATCAACGCTTTATACTCTGCCTCATTGTTGGTTGCTCGAAAGTCGAACCGAATTGTGGAGGTGAAGACTTGTCTGTCTGGGCTGATCAGGACCACACCGGCTCCTGCTGCCATGCTAGTTGATGATCCATCCACGTAGAGATGCCACGGAGCTATATGCCCCCTCGTCGGATCTTGTGGGAAAGTTAGCTCGATGATGAAGTCGGCAAGTGCTTGTCCCTTGATCGCTGTTCGGGGTGCGTAGGTTATACCGTATTAGCTGATCTCCAGTGACCATTTCAGCAGGCGTCCGGCAGTGTCTGGGTGCTGTAGTATTTGACGCAGTGGGAACGTTGTCAGCACCTCTACTGGATGGTCAAAGAAGTAAGGCCTCAATTTTCTAACACTCATCACCAGTGCATAAGCCAGCTTCTCTGTTGGGGTGTACCGCAACTCAGCTTCATGTAAGACTTGGCTCACGTAGTACACTGGTAGGTGTGTTTTCGCCTCTTCTCGGACCAAGACGGAGCTGATGGCCGCCTCCGACGCGGCTAGGTACAGATACAGCTTCTCTCCAGGTATTGGCTTCGACAGAACCTGTGTATCCGCCAGGTATGTTTTGATATCTTCGAAGGCTCGTTGGCATTCATTTGTCCAGACGAAGTGGTTTTTGAGGTGGAGCTTGTTGGCCTTGGCCGCCTCTTTGTACCTCCGTGTGTTTGCCTTAATTGCCTCGAAAAATGGACAATTTCGGTCGCCGGACCTGGAGATGAATCTGTTCAGGGCTGCCATGCACCCTGTCAGCCTTTGAATTTTTTGGACGGAATCGGGTATACCCATCTCGATTATGCATTGGACCTGTGTTGGGTTGACCTCAATTCCCCGCTGGCTAACTAGGTGCCCCAGGAACTTCCCAGAGTGTACGCCGAATCTGGTCTTTTTGGGGTTCAACTTCATGTTGTAGTGGCGCAGTATGTCGAAGGTCTGTTTCAGGTGGTCCTCCTTTCTCAAACTCTTGACAACTATGTCGTCCACGTACACCTCCATGGATTCGCCAATGTGTTGGTCAAACATTTTGTTCACCAATCTTTGGTAGGTAGCTCTGGCGTTGATGAGTCCGAATGGCATCCTTTCCCAGCAATACATGTTCTTGTTAGTGTAGAACGCCGTGTGTTCCTGGTCATCTGGGTGTAGAGCTATCTGGTGATAGCCCGCAAAAGCATCCATGAATGTCATCATCTCATGGCCTGCGGTGCTATCCACCAACTGGTCAATGTGAGGTAGTGGGAAGTTGTCCTTCGGGCATGCTTTGTTCAGGTCCGTGAAGTCAATGCAGAGTCTCCACGTCCCATTGTGTTTCTTCACCAGGACGGGGTTCGCGACCCACTGCGGACACAGAGGTTCCTTGATGAGCTTGTTGTCTAACAACTTCTCCACCTCAACTGTTAGAGTTGCGTACTTGTCTGGTCCATACTTTCTTCGCTTTTGGCGTACGGGTCTCCTCGCCGGGTCTATGTTAAGTCTGTGGCAAGCATGTTCCAACGGGATCCCTGTCATGTCTTCGTGAGACCAGGCAAACACGTCCAGGTTGGTCATTAAGAACAGCTCCATCCTCGACCGGTACGGTTCAGGTAACTCAGAATCGATGAAAAGTTCTAAGTCCCTTTCCGGGTCCAACGGGAGTGCCGTCAACTCTTCCATGGGGTTGCTTTTCTCTTTTGACTTTTCCACCTCGGGTCGCTGATGAACTCGTCCCACTCCCCTTGTGACATCTGCGTAGGATCATGGCCTATGTGCGGTTCGAGGTCATCGGGTTGGCTCTCAGCTTGGGCGAGCTCGTCAGCTGTGAACACCTCCGGTGGTCTGTCAGCTTGGGATGGTGTGGTGACTTGGGGAGTTGGGTCAACGTCCATTGGTGTTGGTTCTTGACCTCCCGCAGGTCCCCCACCTTGGGCCTCATCAGCTACCTCCATGGGAGTAGGCTGCTGTCCCTGCGCAGGTACCGACCCATGCGCAGGTCTCAACACTTGGGTTTCTTCCAAGTCCTCCATTGGTGTCGGTTGTGTGTCTTGCACAGGTCCAGTGCCTTGGTTGATTCTGACAAATCGCCTACCTCCATCATCTCAGTTTCGATCGAGATAACGTCTAGGATGTTTGGCTCGTCTGTAGGAATCTGTATGTCCTCTTTGAGGATGTGGACTTGTGTCACCGCTTTCTTGACCCGGCCGTCTTTGACCTGGAGTAAACACTCTCGGGCCTTTTTCTGGTCACCTTTTATAGTTCCGGCACCTTTTGGAGTTGGGAATTTTAAACAGTAGTAGTAGGTCGAACACGCCGCTTTGAATTCATTAATAAAAGGGCGGCCAAGGAACCCGTTGTAGGAGGACTGCTGGTCGACAACTAGGAAATCTATGAGCCTAGTCAGTCTCCTTTCTGGGTCCTCAGCCGATACAAGCTGGACGCTCAACCTAACACTACCTAGGGGGACGGTTACAGCTTCTCCGAACCCCACTATCCTAGCATTGCTAGGTTCCAGATACTACTCAAAATCACCTAAGGCATCCAAGGTGGATTTGAAGATAATGTTGGTGAATGTGCCGGTGTCCACAAGTAGCCTGTGAACTCGGACGTTCATGATGTTGGCGGTTATCACCAACAAGTCATTGTGGGGCATCAGTACCCCTTCCAGGTCCGCCACGGAGAACGTCAGCTCGTTAGTAAGCTGTGAGACGGTCCTGGGACCGGAGCTGCCCTCCTGAACTTGGTTTATGGCCCGGATTTCGGCCTTTCTCTTTCTCCTGGACATGGAGGATCCCCCGTCCTGGAGACCTCCGGTGGCTCCGATCTCCTCCTCGAGAACTAAGAGTTCCAGAGTAGTCTCCATGTTTTGCTGAGGTTGGGGAGGTGCCCTCCGTCTGTGATGGGGACCAGGTTGGTCTGCTTCCTCCTCCTCGTCATTGGAGGTAGCCCTCCTCTCGAACCTCAGTCTCTTAGCTGGGGCCTTCTTCACGAACTCGGCCAATTTCCCCTCCTCGTAAAATTTCCAGAGTTACTTGAGGAGGTCTCGGCACTCACTGGTGAAGTGGCCGATGGCCTGATGGTAGGCACAGAATTTGTTGGGATTGAGCTTCGTGCGGTCCTGGCAGATTCGCCTCGGCTCTTCCAGCATGGCCTTGCCTTTGACAGCAGTGAAGACGTGGTCGACGGAGACAGTGAGGACCTGGTTGAGCTTTTCTTTGAGCTCATCTCCCTCACCAAAGGCTTTTAAGTTCCGGGGAGCTTTGTAGGCGCCCCCGGACTTCTTCCCGTGGGGCTTCCTTTCCTCGTGGGCACTAACTTCTTTCAGTAGTGCCTCCTGCATAGCCGTGAACACCCCCGCCTTGTGACGGAATTCGCTGTAAGTGTTGGGACATGCGAGGTGCATCTCTTTCCAGAGGTCGGTACCCCTCCTGAGTCCGGCCATCGCTGCGACGACCTTGGTGTCTTCACTCACCGGCTCGCCTTCCAGCAGGATTTTGTCGAACCTTTCCAGGTACTGCTGGTCGGTCTCGCTCTGGCCTTGGTGGATGTTGGCGAGTCGGTGTTTCTGGGTAAGGTAGGATCCGAACCCAGAGAAGTGGGCCAGGAACTCCCGTTAGAGTTGGCCAAATGAGCAGATTGACCCCGGGGCAAGTGAAGAGAACCATCAGTGAGCTCGATCCCCTAGGGTCAGCGGAAAGTTCCGGCACTGGGTGGAGTCAGTGGCGCCGACCAAAATCATGAAGTCCGCGTACTTGGCCAGGTGGACTTTCGGGTCTGATTCGCCTTCGTATGCGGACATCTCCGGGAATTGAATTTTCTTCTGGACCGGTGCGCGGAGGATGGCAGGTGCCAATGGAGAGGTGGGGAGAGCCGTGGCGTCAGGTCCGCCAGACTTGGCTGCTACTTGTGCTTGTAGCATTTCAACGGCCTTTTTCAGTGAGGCCAGCTCGTCATCTCGGGTCACCTCCGGCGGAGGGTGCTCAAAGGTCATGCATCTCGCGGACACACGTCCCCGAGGTGCCTCACTCTGGGGTGACCTCTCAGTGGCGGGCTGGAATTGGCATCCGCCGTGGGGGCCTAGTCGGTCAGTGGCAGGTCTCCTCAGCCTTTCGTGGGCTGATCTGCGTGGCTGCTGATCGGAGTCCCCATGGGATGCAGCTGGGGCCGCCGTACGCTCATTCTCTTCGTATCTTGGGCCCAGGCGGCCTTGGAGGACTTCCCTCCTTTGAGATTGGTGGGTGTCAGATGCCCCGGTGTAGGCCGACTCCCTTCCAGTGCAGGGAGCAGGACCCTCCTCCACCATTTTGGCCTTGCCGATTCTCTCCCTGCGCTGGCGAACCTGTGCCGAGCTCACCTCCTGCTCGGTGGGGAGTACGATGTAGTCCCCTCTGGTTTGGGTGCCCTGAGTGGGTCTTGTCTGCTCCCGGGTTTCAGCGGCTGGAGCTTGCCTGGGTACTAGGGCGAGCTCGTCCTGCTGTCGCTGCTGCAACCTTTGTAAGGTCGCGATGGTGCGTTGGAGCTCGTCAGGATTGCTGACCAGGTCCCTCAGAGCGGGGGCCAAGTCCTCCTGGGTCACCACAACTCGCGGAGGTCGCGGAGCTGTGGTGCTCTTCTGGGGAGGTGGTTGTGAGGTCTCCACCACCTGGCGTGAGGTCTCCACCTCGGCCTGGTTTTGATCACCCCCTTTAGACCTTCCCGCAGCGACGGAGGCCTGTCCCTTGGCGGCTCGAGTGTTAGCCATTTTTGGGTTTTGGAGGGGGTAGCTTGTTGCAGGTAGCCGAGATGGAGGGAGGTCGCTGGAGTGGTGGAGGTCGCCGGTGCGGTGGTTGTCCAGCTTAGGTGGAGCCGTGCAAGTTTTCGTCTAGCCTCACGTGTTGACGAATTATCCGAGATTCGGTTTATTCGTGTGCACGCGCGCGTTTGAAAACTTGTTCCGGGCAGATCTCATGAAATTCGAAAACTTGGGTTTTTGTCCGGAAATCTGGGTTCTTCGTCCAAGGGATGAAGATGTATGTGTATCTTCAAGTGTTCTTGGGTTTTATCAAGAACACCTTCAAATCTTCAAACCTTCAACCAAACCCTAACTTTTTCGTTCTTTGAGATTTTTAATCTTTCAGGTTCGTGTACCCTCCTTCTAGCGCCAAATTGTTGATAGAATTTATTAATCGTGTTTGTTATATGGCTAGTTATAACATGTTAATTCCATCAAACAATAATTCAAGAATTTGTGTTCTTGGATATAATATGAGGAGAGGGAGTAGAGAGTTTAGAGAGAGAAATATTGTAATAGGCACCGTATTGATTTTTAGAATTGTGTGAATAGTACAAGAGAGGTCTTATTTATAGGTGTGTGAGTGTGAGACGACACCTTACGAGCCTATGTGGCTTCCGGTGTTGACGAGGGTTCCTTACCCTCGTCTTGGTCCCTCCTACTGCTTCCTTTATCATGCCTCGTCCTACTACTATGCCTTAGACTGGATGGGCCTCATTAAAAACCTCGCCGTAAACCACCCTTGTGGATAAACCAGACGGAGGGAAAAAGAGTGCACCATCGGGGTCCTATTTGACTAATAGGCGAGCTCGTCGGCGAGCTCGGAGATGGGCTACAGTGGTTTGGGCGAGCTCTGAGGCGAGCTCCAGTGCCTTGTGTGGCTTACGGACGTTATGCGATGATGGAACTCGACGAGGCCTCCCTGGGGATACAAGGCGAGCTCCGGGCGAGCTCTAGGATGACAGAGATGACCCCTTTTGGGCGAGCTACGCAGGTGAGTCATCTCCATGTGGGCGAGCTCCGCACCTTTAAGGATCTGGGTGGGTCCTGACGACCTGCCAAACCTTGGCGATTATTCATATACGAATGGTACTAGTTCGCCAGTCCAACAATCAACATTTCTGATGCGAACTTCTACAACCTATTTACAAGCTATCTGTTTTTACTTTTGAAGAATTGGAATCCTGCTACTGATAATACTTCTTCATGTGAGTTGCGCTGCATGTGTAGGATGAAGCTTTTCCTTCCATGTCTTCCAAGTCGTACGTCCCATTGATCCAGCTTGCAGTGACCCGGTACGGTCCTTCCCAGTTAGGTCCTAAAATTCCTGGCGGTACTACTACCGTTTCCTTAATACCAACTCCCCAATCTTGAATCTTTTGTGATGTACTTGAGTATTATAATATTTTTCGGCCCTTTGTTTGTAAGTTACATTCCTTAATTCATATGAAGCTCGGGTTTCTTAGAGTAGGTCTTTTTCTACTGCTAAGGCTTCATCGTTAATTTCCTCATCATATCCTGTAACCTTCCATGTCTGATTCTGAACTTCCACTAGGATCACCGCTTCAGTTCCGAATGCCAAGGCTAAAGGTGTCTTCCCTATGCTAGCCCTGTAGGACGTCCCGTAAGACCACAACACTTCAGGGAGTTAGTCGGCCAGCTACCTTTCCTATTCTCCAGTCGGATGTTCAAAATGTGTTTGAGAATTTTGTTAACAGCTTTAACTTGTCCGTTGAAATGTGGATGGTAGGGGGTCGAGTAATGCTTCTGTATGTTCCAAGAGCTGCAAAATTCCCTAAGCTTCTGGCCATCAAACTGCTTTCCATTGTCTGTTACAATTGATTATGGGAGTCCGAACCTGCAGATCAGATTTTTCCAAATTAAGCTTATCATCTTTTCTAGTGTTGCCATTGCCAATGTTTCAATCTCAGCCCATTTTGTGTAGTAATATACCGCGACTACGACAAATTACTACAAGAAATTTGAGAAATTACGAAGAAAAAATTCGTCATAAAATATTTATTTTTCGTCACAATTAATATTTGGTGACAAAATTTTTTGTTGCAAAGAACGTAATTGAAAGTGTGTGGTATTTGGTAAATGTGACGTTTTTCGATTCGTCGTAAAAAATTCTCATTTGGTGACAATAAAAGACATCGTTACTATATCATTTCATCTATAGTGAAAAATAAATCATCGCTTTTGGCATTAAATTTTTGTCGCTTATATGGTGTTTCGTCACTAAAAGTTCAATTTGACACGACGATCTGAATTGTTCTCACTAAAAATTTATTTTTTTGTGACGATTATCCATGTATTGCACTGCTCACCAAATATTAGTGACATTATTTTTGTCATAAATAGATATATTATTTCATCATTTTTTATAAAATTTGTCACGAAATAGTATTTATTGTGACGAAGTAATAATTGTTATTACATGTATACATATATAATGACATAAAAGTTTGTCTTCAATTAGTGTAATTTAGGGACAAATTTTTTATTATAGTTATATATGTACATATATAATGACGATAAAATATTTCATCAATGGATGCAATATAGTGATAAAATATTTATCGTCCCTAAATGATGTATATTGTGACAAATTATTTGTCAGCATAATATATTATTTAACGACGTATATGATAAATATCGCTAAAGTTTTAAACACAATGAGAATTTTCATTCGTCAGTATTTTAAATTTTTTCTTCGAGAAAAAAATACACTAAAATAACTAAAATTGAATCGTTATTATACATATAGATATAACGATAATTTATTTCTTCACCAAATGTTAGAATTTATTGACAAATTAATTAACGTCGTTAAAAAATATGAAATTATGACAAAATATTATGTCATAAAAAAATGTGAAATTATAACAAATCATAAATTTATCAAAATATATATAGATGTGGAGACAACAAATTACTTTTATGTTGAATATTTATACATTAAATTAATAGTAACATTAAATTTCATTTTATGCAATAATAAGAATTACATGATAAAATAATTTTAATTACTAAATATAAGAATAAAAAATAATACAAAAAACTAAATTAAAGATAAAATGTCAATTTGCATTAAACAAAATACTCACTTAAGTCATTAGAAAGAAAAACGCAATATTTGTTATCAAAACACGAAATAAATTTTTTTTTAAAAAGAGTCTTTTACATGATGTTGAAGAAAGATCTGCACCTTGAGAAGACAATTCATATTTCAAAAAATTACTTGAGTGTTGAATTCTTGCATCCGAACTTCAAATTCTTGCAACTTTTCTTTTGCATCTTTGAGTTCATCCTTTAATTGCCTAGAGGAGTCATAAAATGTGTTGTGTCTGCTTGGAAGTTAAGGACCATAAGCAAGACCTTTTACATATCATATTCCATGGCTCAAAACCTTAAGCACTATCTCTTCTGCAATCTTTACAGTCCCGAGCTCAACGTGTTCTTCTCACTTCTTTTTCATCATCTTCTGATAAATATAAAAAAAGAAGCAAATTAACATAAATTTTAGTAACTTAACTAAATATAATATATATGTATATAGGACTTATCCAATTTTCCTTGGCCTCGTTGGATTTCCATTTATATTTTACTGAACAGTGTGTGCTCATACAAGTCAATTTGCTCATATGGTGCTCCAGCTAACTCATATTCAGACTACAAATAAAAATTAAAAATATTAGCTACTACTTTTTTCATCATACTAATGGATAAAAATAAAATTCAATAAAAATAAAATTACAGTATATTTATTTCGTGATCTAAATTCTAGAAAAACTTTAATTTTAAAATATTAAACCTTTACCTATGCTTAATCCTCAATGCAAGTCCGGAAATAGCATATACATATATACACACACATACACATATATATAATACGCATACAAGTTGTATAAGAGAATAAAACTTATAATAATAAGAAATGCAGTTAGTAACTAAACGTAGCCTTCTAATATAAATTTTTAGCATGCTTTAACTCTATTAAATTAACAAGAGATCAATCAATTAATATAAAATAATGTTTGAAATAGGAAAACCTTAAGCAATTAAAATTTATCATACCAATAATATACATATAAATTGTAAAATTGAACTTAAGCATGCTCAAGCTAGAAGAATAACTCTATACAAATCAAATTTTGAAGAAGGGGTGTTAGCTTAGAAGTTTATAACTTTCGAACTAAGAATTACATAGTGGGAGAAGCAAATTCTAACTTAAATCTATTAGCTGGGATCCTCTCCGTTTCCAATAAGTCGGTTTGATATTTTTAGAAACTTGAATTCTATTATCTGCTGTAAATGAAATTTGCTTTAGCCGTAAAGGAGGGTGGAGGAGCCATTATCATGAAACTGTCGAAATGAAAAGAGGGAAAGGTGATGATGAAGGTATATATATATCTTTATTTCCAAGTAGGAGGTGGTTAACTAGAATGTCCATGTATTAAGTCTAAGCAAGAGGTAGGTTTAGTACGTGGTTTATGTAGGAAATATAAGGTGAGGAGTAAGACACATCTCTCTTTCTTCCTAGGTGGGTCTAGTACATGGATTTTCTTTAATTAGGCCAAATTAATGGTAACAACTGAAACATTTCATGATCTATTAATTATTAGAACTTCAATCACATGCATAATGAACTAGATAAAAGTTATCCTACCCATTCATTCAGATTCCTTGTTCATATAAGAAATCCCTAATCTACAATTTGTTTAACCGGTTTATAACTTTATATTAATAGTACCATTATGCAAAACGAACACCAAAAGATAGTTTAATTCACACACAATTAGAGATTCTACAGCTGCAAATTGATAGAAATTCATCATAGTTTTATTTAAAAAAACCTTTCTATGTTTTATCCAAAAATTAATCACCTAAGCAAAAAACCATAGTTTATATAATGTATTTATATATCATTAGGGAGAATTTTGTCGACGCAGTAGTCATATTTGAAATTGGGGAGAAAAGTATCAGACGAAATTTTACTTCATTGTATCGCGGAGAAGAATAAATAACCTAGGTTAGTTTTCAAAAAAAAATAAAAAATCTTGGCGCAGCCCATGAAAATTTGAATTCACGCGGAAAGATGAAATTTTTTGTTGAATATGGTGAGCTTTCTTGTATTGGGGAGATAAAAATTTTAAAGTTTTAATTGAGATGGGAAGATTTTAAATATTAAAAATAATAATGGTGTATTTTTCTTTTTTACTTGAGATTAACAACTAATTTTGTACTTTTTACTGAAAATTCTAGAAAATTTTCTTTTTCTTAAAAAAATATATGTAATTTCTTTTTTTCTTTAATTTTTTGTTAATGGAGTTACGTAATAGTTTGTAAAATGCGCAGTGAGTTCACGTTTTATCTTGAAACGTGCACATTCACGATTTTACTTAAATAAGTAAACACGTTGGATTTTACCTTACATTCATAAACAAAATTGAAAAATGTAATAATTAAAAAAACCTCGACACTATTACCTTTAGAGTAGGTTTCTTGTGGACTCAAGTTCACATGAACTCGTATAACTGTTATCTGTATCACTATCACTGTTATATATACTATCACTGTTATAAAAATATACTTGATTTTTTAACAATGACAGTGTATATACATAACAGTGATAGTGAATATATATAAAAGTGATATATACACATGGCAGTGATAATTGATAACCTGAGTTCACCGTGAACGAGTTCATACAAGTATTTTATCTTACCCTTATAATATAATATCACATTATAAATCCTTAGATTTACTTGTTTATAATAGTAATTGTGGGGCTGGATAAATGTAATGATAACAGTTTCATATTATTAACAAATTTAACAAGAGAATGATTATTATGAAAATTGATATTTATTTGTTTAGTGAGTTTATATGACTAAGAATATATATTTTGATTTTTATCAGCTGCTCAAGAGTTGATATCACCACATCAACTTATTTGTTCACTTTCAACAAACTGTGTAAATTATATAAATCACTTTAAACCACACCAATTTTGATAAATAATTATTTTTTCATATAATAACACATATAAATATAATAAAAAAAGTATTGCTACATGAAACAATAAACCTAGATTTAAAGAGATAATGAATAAATTAAGACACACATATTTATTCTCATAAATATACATTTTATCCTTACAGTAACACACAATTGACCATATAGTAACACAAATTGGGGAGCAAATGTGTGTTACTGTATAATTAAATGTGTGTTATTGTATATACAAACTTTTATTTGTCCTCGAAAAATATATAATATATGTAAGATATTAAAAGATATATTAGTACATTAACAAAATATTATCAAATCAACATAAAGTATAGTAACAAAGCCAAAAACTTATATAATGTTTAAGAATAATTAAAAGAGAAAAGAAAAAACGCAGAAGATTGTTGACCCAGTTCGTCTGAAAGACTACGTCTGGGGGCGTACCAAGCCAGGAGAGTTATTTCACTATACTTGTGTATGAGATCCATTTATATAGGTTACAAACTAGAGTTTACATGAATATAGAATACATAAAGAAATAACTAAACTATCCTTCTAGTAAATACTTTTGATGAAGGCACATAAATG